>VONZ01003458.1:0-21158 GCA_012976165.1 Labeo catla
ATTTCATTCTGGAAAAATGTGGTACTTTTATCAGTGGGACGCGGTCACACCCGGTATGCGGTACCGTGCAACAAAAAGGCCAGCCTACATAACCATATCATACTGTTAATTGGAACAAAACGTTTCATGACCAAAATTATCTCATGCTGGTAAATAAACGTCAGGAGGAATCTGAATCGGATTCTGAATCGGATTCTGATTCTGAAACAAGCAACGACAAGTCTGATTCTGAGGAAGATGATCGTGCCTGGCCTATTCCTGTCCCTTACAAATGCTGCAAAACGAATCTATATTTCGATCACAGCGACGTACCTATGTTAAACACCATTTTCTCAATGATAGATGAGCTGTTTCAGTCAACTTAAACCAAATGATCAGTCTTCAGTATAATTGTGTATCCGGTATAACAAACCTGAACAACAGGCGTTCCTTACTGTATGTAATGGCTATTGGATTAAGTGTTCCCAAGCCACAATACATTACCAATACTCCAAACAATTTGCCTATGTCTTAACACATCTTAATAAATAAATCTTTTTAAATGTTACCTCGTAATCTTTAATCAAAATATCTTTGGCAAAAACGACAGAATTCTATTTTGTGACAATGGGGGATTTCAACGGTCAAAGCACGCCTCTGCAGGCCCCACCTTATCCTGCCTCCACTTTTGAGGGCAACACGCTCACCTCATCAAACAACCATCACCCGAAACACTACTTCCTCGGTGCTAAGAGCGGCTGTTCTGGATAAATTCTGCAGTTACTTTCCTACAGTGTACTTTCCTAAATCTGTGAACAATACCGGGTTTGACAGCACTAGCGACGGAACGAGTGCAACATCTTGTTGATCAAAACATTATCTACTGACAGACTGACAGAATCAGCTTCAGCAATTTGTTTGAGCCTGATCCACTCTGCAATTTTTCAATTAATAACGCTTTGAGGGGTTCTGACCCATAACCTGAAATTCAAAGCGTTAATGCACAAGACCTCGACTGGAGTGGATTAAAACCATCAATCCTGATTCTGGGAAACGGTGACAACATTCTATATCGATTAGAGGACAAAGTTTATCTCTTGGAGAGGATCAAATTCTGAAAAGGATGTCTGACGCTGTGCAAAAGCTGATGGAGCACAACTGGAGTTCTGGTCTAGACTTCATAGGCTCTACGTTTAAAGCGCATTACCGAGAACAAATGATCAAACTGATGCATACGGTCATTGAGCATATGTGCGATCCGAATCATGATTGTACGGGGGATACCAAACGCGTAACAAACCTCAAGAATGAAATGGACGTTGTAAGAAGCCTGAAAAATAATCCATGGCCTGATTTAACAAACGAGTTTATTTACAGCAAAAAGCCAATCAGTGTAACCACCAGAGAAATTCTGGATGCGATGACTGCACGTAGTGATCAGATGGAAATTAATGAAGTTCTCTGTCTTTGTACATATGTAACAGACTTATGTGTGTCGCTGGTTTCAAAAAATTCAGAATCCATGTTATGTGAAATCTTTGGAGCGCTCGTGGACTTCATACTGGGCCAAAACATACTGGCCTTCAGAGATTTTATTTTCTGGCTAGACCACCTGATATGTCAGTACTGTTGTTTGTTTGTAATGGCTATTTTTTTCTTTACTACTTCAATCTATTCATCACTATATTGTCGAAATAAAAGGCTGAATCAGTTAACTCATTAATCTTTTCTCCGAGTTCAATTTTTGGATTTTTGCCTTTTTCTGAAGCGACTTACAAATGAGTAATTTTACAAATTGAAATTTTTAATCAGTTGAAAAAAAAGGAAAACGAGTAGACGGAATAGGATGTAGAAGGAAAAGTATTATTAAGAAATGATCTTATGATCTCTGATATAAACTAGGTTACTATTAATAATATAACATAAATGTCTCGAATGAAGACGGAGTTTAAAAGCGATATTTTCTTAAATCAACCAAATTCACAGAAATATCGACGTATATGAACAAAGAGTCCCGCTAACATGACAGCAAAAACTAGAAAATAAAGCGTAAGGCTTGACAATTACAATTAGGTGTGAAAATAAGATAAGGATGGTGAGACTGCGGTAAACAAATTCAGGCAGAAAGAGTGAACAAAGTCATGGAAACATGGTTGTGGTTTCAAAGTGTAACGCTATGAAAAACTTTGCGGTTTATATCTCACAACGGTGTGACGAGGCCTAGCGCACTAGTGTGGATGAAGTCAAGATATCTAGCGATTTTAAGCGTACTTACCAGGGATCAGTCTGTTGTGTCGTTAGGCCATATTATAAAGGTTTGTACGCTTACATTAATTTCAGTGTATTTATGAAACACAGTTACAGAATTTGTCTAAGTGACATTCAATGCAATATTTTATTAAAAGATAACGCAAAGGAGTGTTTGAGTAACACTCTCGGCTCTGTCGCATTTACTGTCAAGTTTTCACCGCTTACACGCATCCCAACCACCTGAAACCTGTTGTTATAAACGTCATGCCTAACACTTTTGCAACCGACTAAAAAAAGAATAAGCTAAACAAACAATGAAGGATCACGAACATTGTTACTTAAATGAACATTGTCACTTAAATGAACAACAGACAATAATCACCAATACGTGTTCACACAGTTAACTTTATTTAATGTTTCACTGATATAAAATGACCCTGAGTTGTTAGAAAAGAAATGACCGATGAAAAGAAAGCTGATGAATCGGTTCATTGAGAAGAACTGTCCAAATGAATCGTTTCGCAGAAGTGAATCGGACTCTGCATCACTAACACAGATCACAAAAAAATGGGGTTTGTCACATCACAACACGGAAGGAGCGTATACTTCACAAAATTGTGGAAATGTGAGTCTTCTTATATGGGGTATCTTAGTGAGCGTATAATCAGAAGTCCAATGATTTTGGGGACTGCCATGTATGAGTGTTTTGGGGTATGTATCCCCAGCAGCCATGTTTGAAGACCGAGGTGTATGCTGAGTAATGTAGTTCCCTGACCTGAAAGTCTACAGCGGTTGAGTGAGGTATTAGTTTAACAACTTTGTAAAAACAAAAACACAAAGAACTGTTAAAACATATTTAGACTAAACAATTATATTAAAGAATAATACGAGATACGTATGCTAAAAAAAGACTTGACGTGCGTGCTGTAATGGAGCAACTGTTGTGAAGCGAGATACCAAATAAACCAAATAATTGTCTATATCTTAAGAAAAAGTAAATATGGTCCTGCTCTAGCTGTCTGAATATTCAGTCTCTCCCTCTGTATGTTGAGTGTGGTCAGTATTTTTTACCGATTGTTAGCTCATGCCTATATTTTTTAATAGGGCTGGGGCGATTTATACCTTTCATACCGAATACGGTGTTTTTTAGCGTCTGTTTAATTTTCATATACCCCTAATACCGGGTGAGATTATTCGCGTCACAAAGCGTCGAGGAACACCGTTGGGCGATCCAGCGCAGCGGACATTGTTTGAGTTGTTTTGCAATTAATTTTCCGAGCAAGCTCAAGGCATGAAAATCCACCTTTGTTGAGAATTAGCCGTTTTGAAATGAAACAAGGTGACCGCGTGAATGTAGATCTGATGAAATTCTTTTGGTGGGGGAGGGTCTTGGATTAATTATTTATTGATTAATTAAAACTTAATATAAAGTGGTTGAGCCATTTCAAATCGTGAAAGCCTTCGCGTCCGCGTTAGGTAGACCGTCGCGGCGCCTTCATGGTTGCCTAGTAACTGCAGGCGCTGAAGCGTAATCTGAAGGTGAAGTTGGAGCGGCTGGCACTGACGCTTCAATGTGAGAGCATTACCCTTAAGAGAGTAAGTTACATTTAATGCTTTAAAGTATCGTTAACACTAATACAAACATTATTTTTGCAGTATGAGGTGTGTTGGGGCGAACGATGCAGCTCTATTTCATGTCTTTAGACAAATGTCAATTCAGTATTTTTCAGAGACCTGTTAGCGGCACATTATTCAATTCAACTTATTTGGCTACTGTAAAGATTGGCAAGGGGAAACTTTTATCAAACATGTTTTTTTCTGGCGTACTCTGTCTGCAATAGCAAATAGCATTTGTGGTTGATGGTATGTTTTACGATAATGGTAGAAAAAACTTATTAGGTTGATTTCTTTGCCCAAAAAAAAAAAAAAAAACTTGTCTGTCAGTCATGATGGAAGAATAAATAAGTTACAGCATGTCCCCTAATGAGGCCGTAATATTTATTCTGTGGGAGTCCCCCCACCTCCCGGCCTCATCAGAGGACACATCACCCCTCGAGCACCCTTCTCACCTTTTTCACCCCTGACCCATTTTCATGCCTGCAAGCTGTATGCGTCTGCATGAGAGCGGTGGAAGCACGGCCTGTGTGTGTTGAGCGGTGAACAGCATGGACGAAGAAAATGTCACAGACAAAGAGGAACTTCTTCCGAAAAGAGGAGCCATGTCGGTTGTGTGGAAATACTTCGGCTTTAAAAACTCTGACGTTGATCAAACAACCATCATATGTAAATGTTGTCGGGCTAAAGTTGTAGCCGCAGGAGGCAACACAAGCAATTTGCTTCACCACCTCCGCCACAAACATGTCCTGGAATATGAAGAATGCATGAAACTAAGATCTGCATCCTCTTCCACATCTGCAGGTAACGATAAAGTTGGCACTGCAACACAAAACGCGACTCAGACGTCACTCAAAGGCGCGTTTACTAAGGGGACTGTTTAGTTGTTTAAGAAGTTTTCAAGTTAAACTTCTTTTATATTTTAAATACTTGAATACTGCCTGGTTGGACTTGAAGTAATATTATTAATGTTTCACAAAGTGAAAAGTTTCACTCCTTTTGTATTTACCTGTTTCAGGTAATTTGCCTTAATGAAAGTCCAGTGGATAAAGTTTTCATTTTGCAGTTACAGGGGACATATTGTTTACATTGTAGCCAGCCTAAAGATGTTTTCAAGTTGCAAAACTTGCACAATAAAGTGTTGTGTATTTTGACTGCAAGTCATGAATTCTGATTTCTTCACCTCATTACAATTATGAGTGCCACTGTCACCTCTTTGTGAACAGCAGCATTTTGTGAGACCAATCAAACCTGGGTTAATACTAGTCCGGTCAATGTAAGCCAATATACTGCAGTAATTATTCTCTAATTTATTAGGAAATGGGGTTAACACCTAGTCATGCATGGAAAAAAAAAAAAATACCGTCAAATACCGTGACATGGATATAATTTTGAAAAATACCGTGATATAAATTTTTGGTCATACCGCCCAGCTCTATTTTTTAAGTTTCATCTTAAACTATGTAAGCAGGAACTTGTAAAAATATGTTTAGCATTTGATAAGTTGGTCAATCGGTCATCCATAGCATTATCCTACTGTGGTGTTATAATACATTTTCTGCAACAGTTGTTGCAAAACAGTTGTTTTGCACTGTTTGTCAAACTAGTCTTAAGTGCTATTATTCATATTAAACAGGTTAATGAACTCTTTCAGCATCTATACTTGTAATAATGCATAAAATAATTTCATTAGGGTCTCAGCTACAGCTGAATGATAAAACAAACTTAAGGATGTTGTTGGCAGTTTGTGGGTGTCTGAAAAAAGCTGTGTGTGTGTGTGTGTGTGTGTGAGAGAGAGAGAAAGAGAGAGAATTGAATTTGAAAACAACTTTATTCCATACAATCAATACACAAGTTCTAAAAGCATCTTACATTACACTTCAAAGAAAAAAAAGAGAAAAGGATAAGTTCCCTTCCATCACAAGACAAAAAATGCCTTTGTAGCACCACAGTGCTTCAAAAGATGTCAAATCATTCATTAAACTATAATATTTAAAATCAACAAGAATTCGAGACCTAACATAAACTTTAAACAGGCACATAATTTCCTGACCAGGTCTATTCTCTATTTTATTCTTCCTGCTCATATAAATTGCAAGTTTTGCTTGACCAATCAAAAAATTAATCAGCTGCCATTTTACCCTTTGTTTTTGACTATACCCTGCTCCACAAATAAAAACATTAAGTGTGAACTTTTCACCAAATTTTAAAAAAATATGACCCAACAAAATAAAAAGCGGTCTGTGTCTTACACACTCTGAAAAGCAATGAAACACAGTTTCTCTTAGACCACAAAACACACACTGATCATTAACACTTGGATTGATCACAGAAATAAATGCATTAACCGCCACAGGACCATGTAAAATTCTCCACTGCAAATCTCCACATTTCTTTATCAATGGTGGTTTGTAAAATACTCTCCAAAATGGTTTTACTCCTTCACCCACCCCACACTTTTCCTTCCAAACTGTATTATCTTTCCCATTTAGGATAACTCTATTAGAAACTTTAACACAACATCGATATAACACTTTCCCCTTTACTTTATTCAAGTCCAAGTCTTGTAACTCATGAAGGTCTAATAAGGGACCTGACATGGCCTTCAAGTCTGGAGTGATCAAAATTCTCGGAAAAGGATCTTCTGTATCAGGAACTAGAACACCTTTTCCAAAATCCATTAGTAGTGTGATTTCGTCATCTGTGAGTTTCTTTCTCCACAAATCTAGTATTGATTTCATAAAACGAATTGACTTATGCCCCAGCAAAAGGGCTATTGCTGTAACATCACTTAAATCAGGACCAGCCGCATCAACTACTTGCATTAGCTTCACAGTTCTGGAGGCACACAGCATATGAGAGAGGCCAGGCACCTCATTTGTTATATCTAGGCGGGATCCCTTAACAAGGGGCTCCTCCAGAAGCCAAAATAATGAGTCCGAAGTGTTCATTCTCTTAAATGTAAAGAGTCCCCATATTTTAAAAAGTCCACAATAAAAAGAAGACAATCCATTCAGGTGCAGCTTCCTGTAATCCATAAAGAAGAGGGCAGTATCAAGTCCAAGTCCTTCTACCTTTTGCAAAATAAATCTAGTCAGGTTTCTCCACACCAGATCCGCAGGGCCCGTTAAGAATCTTTGTATGAACTGCAGACGAAATGTTGCCATTCTGCTTGGTAAATGCACCAAGCCTTGCCCACCTTCCTCCTTTGGCAAAAACAATACACTTTGTGGAATCCAGTGTAGTCGATCCCAAAAGAAATCCACAAAAAGTCTTTGTAATTGAGTTAATAACCCTATTGGTGGATCTACACAAAACAACTTATGCCACAGTATCGATGCAACTAGATTATTAACTATTAACACTCTTCCCCTAAAAGATAACTGTGAATGAATCCACTTCCATTTAGCCAGTCTACCAGCCATTTGTTCTACAATTCCATCCCAATTTTTTTGTTGAAAAATTGTATCTCCAAGATAAACTCCCAAATATTTAAAACCTCCCTTTTTCCAACATATTTTATCAGGTAAAACTGGTAAACCCTGTTCCCACTTTCCTAGAGCCAATGCCTCACTCTTTTCCCAGTTAACCTTAGCAGATGAGATAATTCCAAAATCATTGATAATACCCTCCATATAATTAATATCTCGCTGCCCATTAACCATAATTATAATATCATCAGCATAAGCTGATATTTGATGATGTATATCACCCTGATGTAAAAAAAAAAAACCCTTCAATTTTAAACCTTAATTTATTCAACAAAGGCTCAATAGCCAAAGAATATAACATTCCGGATAATGCACAACCCTGCCTAAAACCCCTAGAAACCTTAAAAGGGGTACTCAAACCACCATTGATTTTCAACACACTTTCAATATCCTGGTACAGAACTTTGATCATTTTGATAAAATCCAAATCAAATCCAAAAGCCTCTAAAGTTTTCCAAAGATATCTCTGCTCGACTCTATCAAATGCCTTCTCTTGGTCAACAGCAACAAGACCCAAATCAACATTAAAATGATTGCAAACATTTAAAATATCCCGTATAAGACAAACATTGTCAAAAATAGATCTTCCAGGAATACAATAAGTCTGATCAATGTGAATGATCTGCCCCATCACCGTCTTCAACCTATTAGCCAAGGTCTTAGAGAATATTTTCAGGTCAGAACATAACAAGCTCACTGGTCTCCAGTTCTTTATGTCTTGTAGGTTACCCTTCTTAGGTAACAAGGTAATCACTGCTCTTCTGCAGCTTAGAGGCAACAACCCCTCAGTAAGACTCTCATTAAGAGGTCATTACCTAAAACTGCCCAAAACTCCCTGTAAAACTCCACAGGGAGTCCATCCATACCAGGGGCTTTACCCCTCTCCATATCTTGTAGAGCAGTGAAAAGCTCCTGCCCGCTTAGGGGCCTTTTTAGCCCCTTTTTAGAGCTCTCTGAAACACTGGACAGACCTTCATAAAAATGAGCAGACAATTCATCATCCTCTACATAATCACTACTGTACAGTCCAGCATAGAACTGTACAGCCCTCCTTCTTATTTCAGAGGGTTCTGTTAATTCCCGTCCATCTTCAGAGTATAAGCAGTGAATATGACGACTCTGACCATTCTTTCTCTCAAGACC
Organism: Labeo catla; assembly: GCA_012976165.1. Classification (NCBI taxonomy): domain Eukaryota; kingdom Metazoa; phylum Chordata; class Actinopteri; order Cypriniformes; family Cyprinidae; genus Labeo; species Labeo catla. The sequence continues at coordinate 8,478 of VONZ01003458.1, forward strand.
AAAAAAGAATTTAGAAGGGGCATCCATCTGTGAAAGATTTAAAAATCGAGATCGGACCAATGCTCCTTGTGCTTTAATTCCTAGAAGATCTATAAGAATAATTTTTTTAGACTTAAGGGTCTCCAGATATCTTTGCTCTTTAGTAACATCAGCCAGATCCTGTAATTTAACTATTTCAGTTTCTAACTTTTTCATAGATCGTGTTATGTCCCGGGTAACATTGAAAGTGTATTGTTGACAAAGCATCTTTATTTTAACTTTCCCAACATCCCACCACTGACGTAGGTTTTCAAAGTCCTGTTTTCTTAACTTAAAATTGTCCCAAAAAAAGCAAAAAACATCTCTAAAATTCTTATCATTTAACAAAGATGTATTAAAATGCCAATAGGCACTTTTGACCTTCACATTTGCTATAAAGACTTGACAAGTAACTAAACAGTGATCAGAAAAACCTACTGGAGCAATTTCACATTTTTTCACAATATTAAAATGGTGCTTGTAACAATAAAACCTATCAATTCTGGCTAGAGAGATAACATTTTCTCTTGTATGCGCCCAAGTATACTGTCTGACATCATTGTTAAGCTCCTGCCATATATCACATAGATCATAAGTCTCAACCAGTTCACACATTGCATGAGCTGAAGCAGCATGAGGCTCTAGATGGTTCCGATCTAATACATAGTTTTCTGTACAATTAAAATCTCCACCAAGAAACAAATAGTCATCAATATTACAATTCTGCAAAATACATTTAACATTGTTAAAAAAACAAACTCTTTCAGGCCCACTGTTGGGAGCATATAAGTTCAAGAAAACAAAATTAAATCTTTCAAACTTTGCTTTTAAAAGCATAAGTCTACCTGGTACTACCTGTTTCAACTCATAAGAAACAGGCAGGAAATTTTTTGCAAAGAGAACAGCCACACCCCCTCTGACTGAACTCATATGAGTAAAAACTACTTCCCCCTCCCATTCCTTTTTCCAGTCAATTTTATTAAAACTGTCACTGTGAGTTTCTTGAACAAACATAACATCTAGGGCTTTTTGTCTAATTAACTCAAAAAGTACTGCCCTTTTTTGATATCTCTTGAACCATTTAGATTGAGAGTACCCAACTTTACCATACTCATTAAGAGATATGTTACCAGAAAATAAAATATAAACAGTTGCTTAAAAGAATAAGAAAACTTATGTCGTTTCAAAACCATGCTCGGTTTTTTGTTTTAGTTTCAGTTTTGAAACAAATTTCTTCAACCTGAACACTTCCTGCGCAGTGAAATGCTCCTCACTATCACCCCTCATCATCATTGCAACTGAATCAATGAACAATTTGCGATCAGGAAAAAAATCCTCAACCTGAACATTTTTCATATTCTTGGTTTTTTGTAAAAATGATCTTATTTTTCCAAATGTGTAAACACCTTGGTGATCTTGTCTATTCCTGCTAACAGCAGCTTCACCATCAGAATCCTCTAATGTACTACATTCAGTATCATCACTTTTATTAACTGATTCTTCAATCCCCTGACAAGTACTTTTTGGCTTTGGGCTTTTTCTTGGTCTCTTTCTTTTTGTAGAGGGGGTTTTAAAAAGTGCTTCATCCCTCATCATCTCAGTGTCCAAACTTTCTTCAGTCACAATAGATTCTGCCACAGCTGACACATCTTCATGTAAAATGCCTGCACCTGTTACTCTATCATTGACTTTTTCCTCTACAACCTCAGTCTCAACAACCTCAACTCTCACATCATCTGTATACATGTCCTCCCCAGCAACAGCAGCACTGGTCCCAGCTACAGCAGTCTCTCCCAACTCTTCATTATTTACTCTTTCAGCATCATTAATTTTCTCAGTACATGCACTTCTTATGTGGTCCTATTTTCCACACCGAAAGCACTTCATTGTATCAGAAGTAGCAAAAACCACATAGTCAAACCCATCGATCCAAAATTTAAAAGTTACGTTTAAATCCTCCGCATCATTTTTCAAAACCATATAAACCTGACGTCTAAAACAAACAACATGTTTGAGTAGCGGTGATTTACATCCAAGCGGAATCTTCTTCATTTGGGATACTACTTTACCGTGCCTAGAAAGCTCTGCAATCAAAAGCTCATCTTTAATGAACGGGGGAACACTGGACAAGATTACTTTTTTCGCCGGTTGAAGCAGCGGCATTACCGGAGTTAAGGTATCCTGTATAACAACACCACTCTGTACAATACTGTTTACTTTTTCAACAGAATCCAGGAAAACAACAACAGCACTGTTCATGCGGGAAGCTGATAGTACACTGTCGAAACCGACAACTTGTCCAACAGCCAAAACACACTGCTCCACCGAAACATTAGTCACAGGGGCGAGCTTGATACCGTGTCTACGCGACAACCGGTCCAAGCTCACCCGCTCAGAAGACGCCATTGCCACCCAGCAAACGCTGGATAGCGGCGATTTTCTTCCTATCCAAAAAAACTCTAACCTGTACTAAATAAACCAAAACACAAAGGAATGATTTACGTAAGTTTCTTTTAAACAGAAACACTGTAAAAAGTTAAGAGAAAGCAGGGAAACTCACACACTCCAGCAACACTCTCGCAGCAAACTCCGCCCACTCACCCCAACATCCGCTCAGAGAGAGAGAGAGAGAGAGAGAGAGATTAACTTAGAAACATAACTTAGAAAAAAAGGCTTTTTGTGTGTTTTGATTAGAAAGTCAGATATGGTATATATAAAGTAAGTATTTTTTTATTGATTAATATGGTAGAATCATGATGAATTTACAGGGTTATGTATTTATACAATAATGTTTCATGAACTCACTGGTTACTGTATACATATTCAAGCGAATAACCTCAGTTGTCCATGTAAAGTTTTTTAGTCTGCATTACAAATATCTTAAAAGAAGAGTCTTTCATACATTTTCATTTGTCTCAGAACAGTGTTACACAAAAACATGCTTTTAAAACTGTTTTAACAGTAATATTGAACTTTACAAATATTTTACACATACTTAACATCTTAACACATCTTTATCAGTAAGATATTAATGTCATCACAAACCATCAGACACATCAGCTTGGGTGATAACATGGGTCTTATCGAATACTTGATCATTTATTCTACCAATTATTTGATCAAATCTTAGTAAAATAAAACTATAAAAGACAGTAGTTTGTATTTTAATAAAATAAAGCATTACAGTGTGACAATAAATATGTTGCATTTAAAAAGCATGGTTAATAATACCGTTTTAAAATGAGAAAGAAAAGCTAATCTGATGTAAAAATGGGGTCACTTGTTGCACCTTGTTTAAGACTTCTTTTGTTGCAGACAAGATTACGACAGCAAATTTTTAGTCTATTTAGGTCTGTAAGTGTCTCTTGCACTCATCAGAGGATCATTTGACAACTTCTAATCCTCATCATGGCTTTAGGTGTGAAAGATCTAAAAATCTACAAAACTTAACTTTTTTATTAAAAGTTTAAATTTGTTAAAACAAAAGTTACATTGTTATTTAATCATACGGTTTTCCATCATCATGTGGATTTTGTGCGCATGTTAGTGTTTATGTTTCCATTTATGTTTGTGTTTGCATTTGAGTTTGCATGCATGTTTGTGTTTGCATGTGTCATTTGAGTTTGCATGCATTTTGTGTTTGCATGTGTCTTTGTCATGTGTGTGTGTGTGTGTGTGTGTTTGTTTTAGTTGCATGTATGTTTGCGTTTGCATTTATGTTTACCATTTTGTGTTTGAGTTTGTATGTATGTTTGTGTTTGCGTTTGAGTTTGAATGTATGTTTGGATGTTTGTGTTTGCATTTGAGTTTGCATGTATGTTTGTGTTTGCATGTGTCTTTGTCTTTTTTGTGTTTGTTTTTTGCATGTGTGTTTGTGTTTTCATACGTGTTTGTGTTTTAGTTTGCATGTGTGTGTGTGTGTGTGTATGTGCGTGTGTGTGTGTGTTTGTGTTTTAGTTGCATGTATGTTTGCATTTGCATTTATGTTTGTGCTTGTGTTTGTGTACGTGTCTGCGCTTGTGTTGAGGATTGAAAAATCTAGTAGTGAATATAAAGAGATAACAAATGTAACTAAACTAACAATATTCACTAAAATGAAACAAGAATTTTCCAACAGCATACACCAGTTTATTAAAACAACCCCTCTGGTTTATTGGGCTGCGGGGTACAAGCTATTTACATTTTGTGTGATGTTAAGTTTAGACGATTAACTACACGCACGTGAACGTGTGTTTTAACTACCAGTCTTGCAGGAAAGAAAATCAGTGAGGACTCCTCTCTTGTTTTTATTGTGCAGTGTGGAACAAAACATTTGCATTCATCTTGATATTTAACTACCTACATGTGCATATGTGCGTTTCAGCTGATTTAACAGACCGTGAGGCCTAAAACTGACAAAAATTAAAGAGTGAATAAATAAACTAAATTGATGAAGTGCGAATAACTAAATAAAATAAATTAAAATAAAGAAACATTTTCCTGTGGCTTAGGAGGAGTTTGTTTGAAAGGAAACTGGTATGATCTTTACAATGAAAAACTACTTGTATTATTGTTAAAACGAGAAGAATGCTTTCATCAATTAAGAAATGTCATAGATTTATTAACCCTTTAACTGTCACTCCCATTTTGAACATAGACGTGAAAATGTTAAATATGTTAAAAATCCAATGGTAATGCAATGTCTGATTTTAAAATGGTTTTCAAAGGATAAATTTTTCAATTGATATATAATTTCTTACAATTTCTAAAACATTATAGGGAAAAAGCCTGCGATGAAAGTCTTTTTTGTGACAAAGGTCAGAACTCCTGTTATGATGTAGATTTTTGATTTTGTACTATTACTTTTCCTACATAATTTGTAGCACAAACAGTGGCCAAATATCTATTTAAGAGTCTTAGACCTTTCCAACGATATACAGTTTTGTCATGATTAGATTATGATCTATTTGTAATATGGTGAAGTAAACTTAGGCGTCCCAGCTGAGCGGACGGGTGATGGGTGAAAAGTCTTTTAATTTTAAGAATATTATTTTCTTTAATTCTTTTACCATACATTTAAATCCTAGTGTTGGTGGGGAGAGAGCTAGAGTAAGGGGGTTAGAGAGAGAGAGAGAGTGAGAGAAAGAGAGAGAGAGAGAGAGAGACAGAGAATGGGACCTCAAGCACAAACGCAGGCTGGGGTGAAAGTGAGCGCAAGGGGAAATAGAGAGTGACAGAGGGATAGAGGTGAGGTCATAATAATGACGAATCACCTATCGTTTGCTTGGGAAAGAGCCAAATGGTCACGTCATATGGAAATCCTCAGATTTCTTAAAACAAGCATATCCTGTAACAGAAGAACATATTTGGGGGGCCCGCGAAAATGACAAGAATGGTGGGGAGGCTGTGAGACACACACGCACGCTCAAACAGAAGCACACTCAGTCGGTTGTGAAAGCTTTGGGGTAATAGAGATTAAAAGTTTTTAGGTTTTTGCAAACCTCTCAACAACTATCTGGCACAAAGAGGTAAATGTAGAAGATCATTTTATCCATTTTCTTTATTGATGGTCTTATTTTTAATTTCAGTAATTGTTATCATTATATTATTGAAAAGCATTTTATATACAATCCTCAAATTATATGTTCGGGTACTTTCACATATATAGTTCACTCAAAACCTGTTAAAAGTCTTTATTTATTCTGTTCATCTTTCTTCTTTTTGTAGCATTGTCCATACAGATACATACACACGCAGGCTGGGGGAGAGAGCTAAAGTAAGGGGGTTAGAGAGAGAGAGAGTCAGAGAGAGAGACAGACAATGGGGCCTCAAGGACAAACGCAAGGTGGGGAGAAAGTGAGAGTAAGGGGTTAGAGAGAGAGAGAATTGGCCTCATGCACTCAAACACAGAGAAACAGGGAGAGGGAAAGTTTAATCTTTTTTTCATCTCTCATTTGAATTATGGATCCTTTCTCACTGAAAAAGGTAAGGGGAATTTTATTTCTTTATTTTTTATTTTATTTCATTATTATTATTATTTATTTAAAGTCTTTATTATTATTATTTATATGTTTGTTATGATATGTACCGGTACTATTGTTCAAATTGTCGTGGTTCATTTTTATTTTCTATAGAGAATGAGATTGACCAAAAATGCAAGCGATCCTTGGAACGCAACCTGATCCCCCAAAGGATGCCCGCACCGCAAAGGATGTGAAGGCCAGACTGTAAAATCTCCAAAGCATTCCTCAGAGAGCCTCATTCGTCTCCTGTCGGTCACGGGCACGGACGGTCACGCACATACGCCGTATTTCTGTAACCCATCACCGGACGGTCATGCACATACACCATATTTCACTACCCCTAAGTCATACGTTGACACGACACCTGGTAAACCCGTCATAGGTTGACGTGACACCTAGTAAATCCATCAGCTGCAGGTCATTAGAGGGTCACAAGGTCAACACATCGGTTAGAAGTCACGTGGGGCCATGACACATGTGGCTGTCGTGGGGCCCAGGAGGGGAGGGGAGGGGAGGGGAGGGTTAGTGGGGGGAGGGGAAAGGTCAAAAGGTCAAAGCCATAAGTCTTTTTGTCATAAGCAACCGTATATTGACTACCCCCCACTTATCACACACCAGTCTGTTGCATGAACAGATTTCTTCACAAATCTCCCTACTTCACACCATGACTGATTCTTGGCCTTGGAAACAGACTCTCCTGCCACTAGACAAAACGGAAGCTGTTTTTTCTTCTGTCAGGCTGACTGAAACCGCACACACACTTTCTGTCCTGCTAAATCTGCTAAAAATTCAACTAATATTCCCTCCACTAACATGGGGTATTTTGGCATTTTTAGAAACCCCTCACTTTCAAACATCATTGTACAGTTATCAAAAATTTCATTGTTTAAATCTGAAACACTCAAACATATACAAGCTTTTCCTTCATTGCAAAGAGCAGTATTTACGTCACTCAGTTTAGAAACACACAAAGAAAAGCAAGCATTTTCTTCATTGCAGAGAGCAGTGTTTACATTAGTTTATGTGTGTGTGTGTGTGATATTAAAAGATGTTCACTTCCCTGCACTGTAGCTGTCGGCTGCTCGTCCGGGACCCCTCCTCCCTGCTCTCCGTCTTTCTTGCTTCAGTCTTCTGCTTGATTTTGCTGATTCTCTGGACATTCTCGGACCCAGTGACCATCCTTCTTGCACAGTCTGCATTTGCTGCACTCTCTGGTCAGATGATCATCAGTCCCACAGATCACACAACCCTGTTGCTTTGGGTTTCTTTCAGTCCAGTTTGAGGGTCTTCCGCCCTGTCCTTTTCCTCTCTTTTCCATCTGTTGGTTTTGGGGAGCCGAATAGCCTCCCAGTCTTGACATAGCCTGCACTAAGGCTAGCTGTAAGTCTTTGTCAGTCTTGGCCCTTGCTCTTTCTTTCTTTGTCGCTTGTTGTTGTTCAGCGTGCAGAGCATGTGCTAAAATGGCAGCCAGACGTCCATTCTTCCATTTAATGCAGTTGCCTTTCACTGCTTGTGCAATTTCTGGTCTCAATCCCTTCAGAAACCAGCTTCGCAGGTGGCACTCCCAGGTGCCGGGCTGATTTCCCCTGTCGTCGGGTTCATCCAAGCCGCTGTGCTTGTTGAAGGTCTCGTACAGTCGGTGATAATAGTCTTGAACAGACTCCTCTCTGGTCTGGCAGCAATTGTCAATCTTTGATGTGTCCACACGTGCTTGAAAAGCTACTTTTATAGCCTCAGCCAGCTCTGCAACAGCTGTACAATAGTTTGTGTTGGTTTCATCCTTTACGGTGTTTCTTGTCTTTCTTTTATTTGATGGGGGAAGTCTGTGAGTTGTTTCCTCTTCGTTGGAGGTTTCGGGAATCATTTCGGGGTCTTCTTCTTCCTCTTGCCCTCCAGCTGCTGCGCCTGTGGATGCGGTGCTGTTGGTATTGCTGATGGTACTGCCGGTCTCGCTGGCAGTGCTGATGGTCTTGCTGGTGGTACTGTCTGTCTTCTTGGTGGAGAGCAGTCGAGATCAGGGTCCACTTTTAGGGCTTGCAGCTCAGCCACGGGATAGTGATGATACGGCAGTGGTACATGTGGGAAAATAAACACATCAAAGGGGTTATTGAATCTATGTGGTGCAGTTACTTTTTCCTCACATTCTTTCTCTTTCTTTTCTTTTTCTTCCCTACATGCCAACTCTTTCTGCATCGCCATTCTCTCCCTCTTATCAGCCTCACTTATCAGCCTCTCCCACACACATGCCTCGCGCAGCACCCTTTCTGTTTCTCACTCCCTTCCTCAACTGACTCCTTTACGGCTCTCAATCTTGCAGCGCTTAGTGTACCCTCTTTCGGAAAATCATGATATTTAACCAACTTATCCATATCTTGCATGCATTTTTGGCCATATACTTTTCTCATTTGATGAAATACCGGTGTATCATATTTAACGAATTTGCTCTGGGATTTCCCAATAATGGCTTTATTTTCACCCTTGGGCTCCTGTCGGCGCCTATACTCTATCTGTCGGACGTCTCCAACAGATCCGACCTATATTCCCAAGACGGCCAGGCGGAATGCACCCTGCACCCCGATTAATTACAAACACCCCTTTTCGATTCCTTCAAAATGTACTTCTCGTGTCGTACTTGCTCACGTGATCTCAGTTTCCCGAAATATCATTTTCTTTTTAAAAACCTTTTGACCACGCTTGCTTTCCTCACAGAATTTTCTTTTTCTACAGAATGAATTGGTTGTGCTGTATTCGTGATTCTTATGCAGGCCTCTAACCCACAATAATAATCACGCCGTGATTCTATGCAGGCCTCTAGTCCGCAATAGCTAATCACATTGCCCACAGAATCGGACCAGCCACTATGGTTCATCCCCCCCCTTTTTATTAAGCCCAATTCTAATAATACCAATTCCAATTTCAAAACCAAATTCCTTTAGAGTATTTTGATCTGTCTCTTACCTGAGAGTTCTGATGCCACCTGGGTTTTGTTTGCTGATTCCAGTGGTGTCCCTCCTGGGCCCTGGCGGTCGGTCCCTCATCCCTTAATCTAGTCGGGGTAGGGCTGTGACTTCTAAGTCCAGGATGATCAATCACCGTCCGCTCTCGGGTCCAAAAGGCACATCCAAGGAATCCCACGTCTGACACCAAATTGTTGTGGCAAAATAAAACCGACTCTCACCAAAGTAAGAGACAAACTCAGTCAAATGTCCTTTATAAATTTATTCTTTGCAAAGAAGGTCAGACAGTCATACAGAAACACAGGTTACTGCAGAGTGCGACCCAGAAGGGAGGGCTCACTCCAATTTATATCTCTTCCCTAGTCTTCAAGGTTACATCTCCTAAACGGTAACTTTCTACACATAGTAAGAGTCAGACAAATACATTCTGCTACGTCATACTCCCAAGATTCAAATCTTTATATTTAGGGCCCTAACACCGTTCTCTTATGTCATTCTTATAGCAGGTTTAAATAAAACAGACTCTTACACAGTATTCCATAAGCACATAGATGAGTAAAATGAATTTTTCTTTCACACAGCTTTAACCTCTTCTTGTGTAATAGGAACGTCTAGAGACTGTGATTGCAAGGCATCTAGTTTAGGTAACTTAACATTTAAAACATTTTTTTTTTACATTTTTCTTCATCCGCACTACCTGATGATGTATATAATTGTTTATAGAACTTCTGAAAAACCTCATTAATTTCCTTTGTCAGTGATACCATTTTGTTCCCTTTCTTAATGGCCGGAATAATGTTAGCAGCGTTTTGTTGTTTTAATTGTCTGGAAAGGAGCTTGCCCGCTTTTTCACCTCCTTCGTAAAACCTAGTCCTTAATCGAAATAATGCATAATCAGCTTTTTTATTGTATTTGTCATGTAACTGAAATTGGTATTTACAAATATCCTGATATAAACTATTAGAGTAATGTCTAGCCAACTCCTTCTTCATTATACAAATAGTTGCTTCCAAGTTCTCAACCAAGTCTCTTCCTTCCTTTTTCTTTCTTGCAGCTTGAGCAATAAATTTCCCTCTAATATATGCCTTTGAGGCCTCCCATACAGACGCCAACCTATCAGTGCTATCAATATTCAATTTAATGAACGAGGTCAGGTCATCAGCCAATAATGTGCCAAAACATTCATCTTGTAATAATGCAGTATTTAAACGCCACCTTCCCTTTCTACCAGCTTCTGCGTTTAGAGCTATATCCAGTTCTACCATTGCATGGTCTGATAATACTATTGCTCCAATTTTACAATCTACCACTTGATCAATAATAGAATTTGAAACCAAGAAAAAAATCTATCCTAGAGTGAGATTTATGGCAATGAGAAAAAAAAGTATACTCTCTTTCCGTTGGATTGACCAGGCGCCATATATCGGTCACTCCAATATCCTCTGTTAGCATATATGAAGGGCAGCTCTGTCCGTTGGTATAGAAGGTCCTTGATATTTACTCTTATCCAAAACCCCATCCATAACCTGATTAAAGTCCCCTGCCAAAATTATTTGTCCCTCTTTGTCCCCAAGAATTTTGTTTATCTTATTAATAAAGCCTGGATCTGCCTTACTGGGGGCATATACATTGCATAGTATCACTTTAACACCATTAATGAAAGTTTCTATACATATGATCCTGCCCTCTTCGTCTTTAGCTTCTGTTAACATTACAAAATTAAGCCTCTTATTTATTAGGATCATTACCCCATTTTGTTTGCTCGTAAATGATGAATAAAATACATGTCCCACCCAGTCTGGTTTGAATTTTAGTGCTTCGTTATCTGTTACATGACTTTCTTGCACAAAAGCAACATCTACTTGTTTATATTTGAAATATGACAGGACCATTTTTTATTTAATTGGGCTTCCACATCCGTTAATATTCCATGTTATAAACCTGATGTGACTACTTATATATAAAACAAATGAATCGCACAAAATTGTGCACGTAATCAAATGCGTTGGGCGACTGCCCCCTACTGGGGAATGACATATTAAACCGTGACGTACGTTTTTTCCAAGTTACACAAACAGCAGTTGAACATTTCAAACACAAAAACCTTCTGTAACATCCTATTGCTTAACAAAAAATAGCTAACCCCTACCCCGAGATTAACAACAGAAAAAATAAAAACAAACAACAACAACAAAAAAAGAACGGTCATACCAAACAATGAGGACCGTCTTCGTTCAAACACCCCGAGATTGCGGTCCGTGAAGTGCCGAATCAGCTATCCAGCCTTGTCTTTGGCTGTCAAAACTGTTCCGAGACAGCACAGGTATTCTACTCCTCCTTCCACCAGCTGCACCTGACCCATATACTCCACTCCAACGATCTTGCAACAACATTTGGTCCCGTTATTCTGGTGCCCCGTAGTGTTCCTTAATGAACTGCTCTGCATCCGCACTCGATGTAAACACCCTGTTCTTCCCTTGCCATGTGAAACGGAGTGAGGCTGGATATGCCAGTGTATATCTGACATTGACGCTTCTCAGCATACTCTGGGATGCAGTGAATTCCCTTCGTCTTCTGGCCAACTCTCTTGACATGTCGGGGAAGAAGGAAATCCTACATCCATCCCATTCGATCACTCCTTTTTCTCTGGCCGCTTGTAGTACTTTCTCCCTGGCTGACGAACGCAGAAACTTAATTAGAACTATTCTAGGTGGTCGATCAGCCTCGGGCCTAGGAATAATCTCAATCTCAATCTCAAATTCTTCATCCGGATCAAGTTCGGATCAGATCCCAGTCCCTCCGATAGGATTTTATACACGCACTTGGTCATTCCACCTGCCTCCAGCCCCTCTTTCAGACCGATCATCCTCACATTGTTGCGGCGGCTCCTGTTTTCTAAATCCTCAATTCGATTCCACATAACTTCCAGGCATTTATCGTGCCGTTCACCATCACTGACGAGCTTTGAGGTGACGTCTTCCATGTTAGAGATGCGGCCCTCCGTTCACCGAATTTTTGAGATTGGTAACAACCTCTTGTAAGGTAGAGCTCATTTTACTTATTTCGGATAATAAGTTTTCCATCTTTGAATCTTGATCTTTCCGCTGGGGTGACGGCGACTCGTGTGGTGGCGAAGTCTGTCTCGTTGCCATGCGGCTCGTCGAAGTCCCCTTAAAATACTTGGATGTAGAGGTCGAGATCTGCTATCTAAGACACCTTTTTATTCCACAAGTTTTTAACCTCACCAGGGACGCTAGTTCTAATAGAAATGTGGAGTGGATATGCTCGGATGAGTTGAAAATATTGATGGGCCTACAGAGCTACACAACTATGCTGCCATCTTCCTCGGCGATCCCACGTGACTCCCCAATATTAGCTAACAATAAGCAATACATTTGTTACAGTCTTTATTAATCCTTGTTAACATTAATTAATATTGAAAGATGAAACTTTGGATTTCAATACTGTATTATTTCAATTAATATTAATTGAGATTAATAAATGCTTTACAATATTTTTTCATTGTTAGTTCATGTTAACTAATGTAGTTAACTAATATTAAGAAATGAAATGTTGAAAAGTGTTACCAAAAATATTATTGTTAGAAAAATATATATTTTTTTCAGTTTCAATTTAAAAATAAAATGATACACAATCTAAATTGTATGTCTGCATTAGAGAATTAAAAGACAGACTTACCAAGC
>VONZ01003459.1:0-21158 GCA_012976165.1 Labeo catla
AATGTCCAACATTATCCTATGAGAATGATAAAATATCGGGCACAGCTACAGCTAGTAGCCCTCATGAGTTTTTTGGGAGAAGTCTGAAAATCATGACACGTTCTTTAAAGAACTGAGAATTTTTCTAGATAAGCGCATGGGGAACAGACAAGACCTATCATTTGCTGCAAATACAAAGCAGAAACCTAAAGAATCAGCTTCTGATTTCTACCTACGGTTTAAAAAGGCCTGGGTAGAGGAGTCTAAACTCCCACTGAGTGCTGAAATGCGAGCTTTGTTTATTAATACATTCTTGAACACCATGCAATGCAAGCAAGCTCAACTAATCAGAATTACAACTACAAATCTGTTTGACATGGAGATAGATGCTTTAGGGAAGCGAGTTAGGGAACTAGATTCCTCTGGAGGGTTTGTAGCTAAAACTGAGGCTGCGATGTTTACAGGCCAGGAAGTGAAAGGGATGCAGTATGGCCAAGGAGTAGAAGTGAAACCACGATTGGTGCAACCAAAAAACACCAGAATGGTGTGCTATTTATGTGGCCGACCCGGGCACGTACAGCGCTTCTGTCGGTCAGAAGGTCAAAGAGAAAGGGGTTGGATAAAGAGGAAGTTTCAAATGAGGCAGCCACAGCCACAGCCACAGCCACAGCAGGGTAGAGACAGGCCACAGCAGAGAGGCTTAACATCAGCCCAATACCCAACTACATGGGATAATAAACAATAGGGATGCCTACAGAGTGATGTCAGTTCCGATTTATCTATGATGACCCTTACATTTTCAAATCATGGTGAAGAATTACCATATTTTACAATAATGGTGCATGGTCAACCTCAAACCTTCCTTTTTGATACAGCGGCAGACAGGTCTTCAATGACCTCTGCACATTATGAGGGTCCCATTTCTAATCAAATAGTTAACTCTGTGGGAATTTCAGGAACTGACATTGCATGTCCTGTAACGCCCCCTTTGGAAGTAAGAGCTCCTGGATGCAAGCCATTTTTTCACAAATTCACCATCATACCAGGAGCTCCACTAAATTTACTGGGAAGAGATATAATGCACAAATTGAATATGGATATTAAGTTTACTGATAATCATGTTGTGTTTTCTTTCCTATCAAGCTTACAGGCCTCAATGAATCCTTTGCCTACATGGGAAGACCCCAGTGAACCACAACCAGCTGAATCCAAGGCTGACATACCACCAATGGTAGAGACCATGATTGATCCATCATTATGGTCACAATATAAAGATGAAACAGGTTTTATTGACATGGAACCGTATAAAGCAAAGCTTAAAATTAAACAGCCAGTCTACATTAAGCAATATCCTTTGTCTAAAGACAAGGAACTTGGTATTAAACCATTGATTGACAATTTTGTCCAGCAGGGTGTCCTCGTGCCGACTCATTCGCCATACAACACACCAATTAATCCGGTTAATCCGGTGGTAAAAGCTGATGGAAAAACATGGCGTCTTACTCAAGATTTGAGGGCTATAAACAAATTGATAATGCCATTAGCACCAATTGTGCCTGATGTTCCAATTGTTATCAATTCTATACCATGTACGCATAAGTATTTTACAGTTATTGATTTGTGTGCAGCTTTCTTCTCTGTCCCTGTGCACCCAGAGACCCAGCCGATTCTAGCATTCACTTTCCAAAATGCACAATATACGTGGACACGCCTTGCTCAGGGCTACGTGGACTCCCCCGCAGTCTTCTGGGCGGCTGTTCAAAGGACACTGGAAAAAATGACTGACCTGCTTTCCACAGTCTGTGTCCTCCAGTACGCAGATGACCTGATCATTTCTTCGGAAACGCGTGAGGACTGTGAGAAAGCCTCCATCATCATCTGCAACGTCCTTGCACAAGCTGGGTTTAAAGCCTCGAAAGAAAAGCTCCAGTGGGTTCAGCCTAAGGTAACATACCTGGGACACATAATAATGCCAGGTTTGCGAGCGATTTCTACTGACAGGGTCCAGATGATCAGGAAGATGAAGTCCCCACAAACTGTGCAGCAGCTTCAAAGCTTTTTGGGACTCGTGAACTACTGCAGATCCTGGATACCTGACTGTGCGATACATGACAAGTATCTGAGAAGTCTAATCGACCGCAAAGCTCCACCTAAAACGCCGTTGAACTGGACTGATGAGGCAGAAATGCACTTCACGGCATTGAAGAAGGCCATCACCACGGCTCCTAGCCTCGGTCTCCCCAGTTTTGAAAGGGAGTTCCATTTGCATGTCCGGGAGCCGGAGGGGGTGGCCATGGGTGTCCTGTTGCAACAGCATGGTTCCACCTACAGACCTGTAGCTTACCTGTCTAAAAAATTGGATAATGTAGCTGCAGGCATGCCAGCATGTCTTCGTGCTGTGTCAGCGGCTGCTATAGTGGTGCAGATGGCTGAGAAGATTGTTCTGTCGCATCCAATGATTGTATATACTTCACATCAGGTAGGAGCAATCCTACACAACATGCAGACGCAACACATGACAGCGCAACGACGCTCAGGCTACGAGGCAATCCTGCTGGCCACAAAAAACCTCACCATTCAGCCAACATCATCAATTAATCCTGCTTTATTAGGGGTTCTTGGAATGGCTGACATGATAGATGGTAATGAAAGTCATGATTGTATCATTGAATTAACTTCCTCATGTTCTTCCAGGGCCGATCTCTTGGATTCGCCCCTGGATGGGGGGGAGCACATATATGTTGATGGATCATGTTCAAAACCTTTTGATGGTGTCTACCTTTGTGGGTATGCTGTGGTGTCAGAAACTGGGGAAACAATAGAAGCTTATGCCTTAGACTATAATTCAGCACAAGCTGCAGAATTGGTAGCGTTAATAAGAGCATGTAAGCTGATGGAGGGAAAACGGGTAACAATTTATACTGATTCAAAGTATGCATGGGGGGTAGTGCATCACTTTGCCAGGACATGGGAAGCTAGGGATTTCAAGACAGCAGATGGTAAACCAATAGCGCATTCAAACCTAATAGGACAGTTAACTGAAGCAGTACAGCTACCTGCCGAAGTGGCCATAGTAAAAGTGAAAGGGCACGCGCCAGGAGATGATGAACAAGCTGTAGGAAATAGAAAAGCAGATGAGGCTGCAAAGCAAGCGGCAAAAGCCCAGATTAAACCTCCATTTGATATGGGTAACAAAAGTCAGGTAACTATGGCTGTGCACATAACTAATGTACCTGAAATTGACATTAAGATTCTGCAAAGTCAACCGACACAAACTGACTTAGAACACTGGAGTAAACACGGGTGTGCACCAGATAAAGATGGTATTGTGAGGGATGAAAAGGGAAGAATAGCACTCCCAAAGTTAGGATTGGTAATCCTCATTAGGCATTACCATGGTTTGTCGCATACGAGTTGTGCAAAAGTAGTACAAGTAATAAATCGTTTGTACTGCATCGCAGATGTACATAAAACAGCCAAGCTCATTCTAGACTCGTGTCTTACGTGTGCTAAGGTAAACCCACACAGACCGATTAAACATGAAGCATTACTGCATCCAGAAGCACCTTTTCAGCATGTACAGGTCGATTTTACGCATATGCCACCAATAGGTAATCTAAAGTACCTTCTGGTTATAGTGGACAGATTTTCAAAGTGGCCAGAAGCGTTCCCATGTGCAAAAGAGGATGCTAAGAAAGTGGTTAAAATTTTAACTAAAGAGATAATTCCCAGATTTGGTATACCTACTACCATTGAGAGTGACAATGGGACGCCATTTGCGTCCAGGGTTACGCAATTTTTGGCCAAATCATTGTCCATCGATTGGCATTTCTCCATACCGTACCATCCGCAATCATGTTCGAACGTGGAACGTTTAAACAAAACCATTAAGGGACGACTGACAAAAGCCGTCCTGGAAACGGGGAAAAAATGGGTAGATTTGCTACCAGCAGTGTTAACAGAAATAAGAATGACTCCATCTTCCACCACTAAACTATCACCATTTGAAATACTAATGGGTAGGCCTTTCCCGACCCCATGGGTCAAAGGCCGCGCAGGCATTGCTTCCTTAGGAGACCTGGAGGTGATACAGGAGGACTACGTGACTTCCTTAATAGAAAAACTTAACTCTATATGTGCTGATGTTTCTTTGTGTCTTCCTCTCCCCTCAGAAAAGCCTACTCATCCTTTTGTTCCAGGCCAGAGGGTGCTGATCAAAAGTCTGAAGCCGACGAGGATAGGAGAGCCGAAGTATCTTGGACCAGCCGCTGTGATTGCAGTAACCAGGACGGGAGTTCTGACGGACTACCAGCCACAGTGGATACACGCCTCAAGAGTAAAGCAGTATTCTACAGGAGAGCAGGAAAGCTCCAATTTAAAATTGAATCCTGGAAAAGGGGATTCACCTTAATGCTTAACAGGTAGGAGGAAAAACACTGATTAAGCTGAGGAGGGAACTACCTCTTATAGTGAGGTGGGGGTTATCCGAGGCTAGAAGATAGATGGCCCATTGAGCCAAACAGTGCTAACTCCTTATACAACCCTGTACGCATTAAGGGCCAAATTGATGGATTATCCGCCACTAGAGAGTTTCACGCAGTGTTCAATTGTAGAAGCTCTTCTTGCATTTGACAAACTTATTGTTCAATTGACGAAAGAGGTCTTAGAGGGTACAGATCGACGATTTCGAGTGAGCATAGTAGATAAGATTGTTTGGGACAAGAAGATACGACATATGTGCTTGTTAAACGTTACCATATACAATGTTAAGTTCACGGATGCTGGGTTATATTATTGTGCATGGGCTAAAGAAAATAGGGATGCTTATCAAGAAGTACAGATTAATGTAATCCATCCAGAACCCGACCTGAAAATACGAGAGGTAATGAAGGGACTTTTTCCAAATCCAGCTGACACGCCACGTGATGTTTCACCAACCGATATAGAATTTATTATGAATTCAGGTATGAATGCTGGTATGAAGGAAGTTAGTGCAGCAAAAGGTAAGTGTGAAGGAAATTATGCATGTGCATTGGCACTACTGCAAAGAAGTGTTTTGAAGAATGAGGTAGGAGGGGATTGTTGGATTTGTATGCAGTTACAGTCAGTGTGGAAAAAACACAACAAATAACCTCAGAAATGTTACACCCTGAGAAAAATAAGTGTGATATGCCAAAGCAGATGACTGTGATAATGCAGATGGCAGATAACATAAGAGCGAATAGGGCATTCCTAAAATCACTATTGGCGTTCCTAGAAGGCTCTAAGCTAAGCGTTTTATGAACTGAGGCTCTAACTTAATACTTAATGTATAAAACTTCTGACACATCTAGAAGTTTCTTTCTGGATTGTAAATAACATTTCTTTCATGCATGTGAAACATTTTTAATGTGGGTCAGCTTTTTTCATGAAACTGCATGAACTAGCGTTTTCTGACTGAGAAAAGACGTTTTAGAGCGTTTCCAAGCATGCCTTGGTTTCATGAGCTGAGTTGCCTAAAATCAGGATTGGCGTTCCTAGAAGGCTCTAACTAAGCGTTTTATGAACTGAGGCTCTAACTAAATTTCATATGCAATAAACTTCTAACACATCAAGAATTGTCTTTCTGCATTGTAAATAACATTTCTTTCATGCATCTGAAACATTTTTAATGTGGGTCAGCTTTTTTCATGAAACTGCATGAACTAGCGTTTTCTGACTGAGAAAAGACGTTTTAGAGCGTTTCCAAGCATGCCTTGGTTTCATGAGCTAGGATGCCTAAAATCACTATTGGCGTTCCTAGAAGGCTCTAGCTAAGCGTTTTATGAACTGAGGCTCTAACTTAATATGAAATGTATAAAACTTCTGACACATCTAGAAGTTTCTTTCTGGATTGTAAATAACATTTCTTTCATGCATGTGAAACATTTTTAATATGGGTCAGCTTTTTTCATGAAACTGCATGAACTAACGTTTTCTGACTGAGAAAAGACGTTTTAGAGCGTTTCCAAGCATTCCTTGGTTTCATGAGCTGAGTTGCCTAAAATCATTATTGGCGTCCTAGAAGGCTCTAGACTAAGCGTTTTATGAACTGAGCTGTAACTAAATTTCATATGCAATAAACTTCTAACACATCAAGAATTGTCTTTCTGAATTGTAAATAACATTCCGTTCATGCATCTGAAACATTTTTAATGTGGGTCAACTTTTTTCATGAAACTTCATGAACTTTCGTTTTCTCACTGAGAAAAGACGTTTTAGAGCGTTTCCAAGCATGTCTTGGTTTCATGAGCTGAGTTGCCTAACATCAGGATTGGCGTTCCTAGAAGGCTCTAACTAAGCGTTTTATGAACTGAGGCTGTAACTAAATTTCATATGCAATAAACTTCTAACACATTAAAGAATTGTCTTTCTGCATTGTAAATAACATTCCGTTCATGCATCTGAAACATTTTTAATGTGGGTCAACTTTATTCATGAAACTTCATGAACTTTCGTTTTCTCACTGAGAAAAGACGTTTTAGAGCGTTTTCAAGCATGCCTTGGTTTCATGAGCTAGGATGCCTAAAATCACTATTGGCGTTCCTAGAAGGCTCTAGCTAAGCGTTTTATGAACTGACCCAGCTGGCATTTTAACGTGGAGTCAGCGCTGAATCAACGTCAGGTGTCAGTGTTGGATAACCGTTGGATTTTGTTTAGATTTTGCAAATCGAATCAACGTTGAAATAGCAACGTCATTCCAACGTCACGTTTGTCAACATAGGTGAATTTGCCAACATTGAATCAATATTGATTTTAGTTTAGTTTCTGCAAATCCAATCAACGTTAAAATTTCAACGTCACTAAAGTCCTGCTTTTCAACAGTTTATTGATCAGCATTGTTTGGATGTTGGAACGTTATTTTTCTACTGATATCCCTAGTGAAAAAAAAATATGCTAAGTATACTTGCAGCCAGACTAATTGTCCGCATACTTCAAGTGTGTTACTGATTAGTCAACTTGAAGTGTGCTATTTGGAACAACTAATTTTGTGCTAAGTATATTTTAGTTGTAATTAAATTGTAGTAAAGCATAACTGTAAGTGTATTTAGTGTACTTTTATGTGCTAAATTGGAACAACTTCAAGTATACTTAGTATACTTTAAGTAAGTATATGCTGTGTAAGCTAACTGCATGCTTGATTAGTGATATTAAAGTGTACTTTGTTTGTATTACAAGTATATTACAAATTAATTAAGGGTGTCTTCAAAATATACAAGAAACACACCATAAATATATTATTTTTGAGTAAAAATATGCATTTTTTTTCCCCAATGCTGAATGCACTCGTTGTCAGGGTCATTAAACCAGTGTGAGTGAAATTCAATTTTTGGCCATGCAATAGTGTTTACTTGGCTGTACTTGTGACATCACAAACTAGTAGCTGAACTGTACACTGTAAATCCTAATAAGTTCAGCTTACTTAAAAAAAGTTTGGAAACAGATTGCCTTATTTTGTTAAAGCAAACTTAAAGGTAAAACTAAAGTTAATTTAATAATCAGTTTAAAGTAAAGAAAGCAAACTCTTACAGAGTAAATTATCTAATAAATATCAAATTAGATTAATGTCATTGCTAGTTAACATACTCCAGGACATTTACTAATCTTACTTAAGATTTAATAGTAAGATTACTTTATTAATTCTATTAACTAATAGTGTTATTTTGTGTTGTGCAAACATCTTAAATGCTGTTATTCTCAACATGGATTTAATCTGCCATTTTAAGCTATGGGAACTTAAAACATTTTGTGCAATCGGTTTCCACATTTTCTTTAAGTAAACTGAACGTATTTTTATTCGTTCAACCAGCATGAAATGAACTTAACACAAGTTTGAAATTCTCAAAATTTTATTTTTGTAAAAAACTTTAAGAATATCACAATAATAAAAATTAGCTTTTAAAACATCTGTGTTCTGAGATTTCTTGACTAAACAACACTTTGTTGTCATAACATTATCTGGACCCACTGGAACACTGTTAAACAATAGAGCATTTTCAGAATGGCATGCAAACAGAACAGCAAAAATAAAATACAGGCCTTTCAAACCCATCCATGACAATTCTTCCCTCCATGATTGCCTTTATTGCATCCACAATGAGGGCATGTCCTCTGGTAGAACTGTGAGCAGGTCTACAACTGCTTGACTGAAGTCTGCATCCACATCCTAAGTAGAGAAATAAAATAGGTACAGTGTAAATTTCTCCATTTCAATACTGGAAATGTTCTAAAAGCATACATTGACAAGGAACTTTTAATGCTTTTCATTTATAAGCAAATTGATTCATATTGATGACCAGAGTGAGTGTACAATGATCTGTGCAAACATCAAGCACAAGGAAATGTAATTAAGCTTTAAATTATGATCACCAAAGAAAGATGACGAGGTTTATAGTGTGATAGTGACATTTCACAATACATGATTTCAATCAGAGCAAAAGTGTAAATTATCATTTGTGTCAACTATTACTGCATGCCTTGTCTTGGAAGTCTTGGAATATTACACACAAGTTCCATTGACTACATTTTTTGTACATTGTTTTCAACATTATAGATTTACAGAACTTTTTTTTTTTTTTTTTACAACATGCTAAGAATGCTAAGAGCATTTTCTCTCTTGTTATGGAGTGATGAATCACACCCATCATTTACATGATTTTATCTTAAAGGGTTTGTTCACCCAAAAATTAAAATTAGCCCATGATTTACTCGCCCTCAAGGCATCCTAGGTGTGTATGACTTCATTCTTTCAGACCAATCCAATCAGAGTAACATTAAAAAAATGTCCTGGCTCTTCCACGCTTTCCATGGCAATGGGCGGGTGTTTCTGTTCAACAGTTCAAAAGGAGTGCAAGAAAGCGCATCCATCCATAATAAAATGTGCCTCACACATGAATAAAGGCCTTCTGTAGTGGATCGATGCATTTTTTAAAGAAAAATATACACATTTAAAACTTTTCTCTCACTTCCACTAACCTGTGCTTCCATGTTTGTCACTAATCACCGGTGCACACGCACACGTACATCCTACATCAGCTGCCCGGGATGGCTTCTGCCTATGACAGTTAGCGGAAGTGAGAGAAAAGTGTATGGTTTTAAATATGGACATTTTTCGTACAAAATCATATATTCGCTACAGAAGGCTTGTATTCACCTCTCGGAGCTGTGTGAGGCATGTTTTATTATGGATGGACGCATTTTACTGCACTTCATTAAACTGTTGAACAGAAACAGCCACCCACTGACATTATAAAGCTTGGAAGAGCCAGGATATTTTTTAATATAACTCTGATTGTATTGGTCTGAAAGAAGAAAGTCATACAATAGGGCTGTACGATAAATTGCATGCGATTGTCATGCACATCTTGTCAGTAAAGACGGTTATGTGATTAGTAGTAAATCTCCATCACGTGCATTCAGATAGAGCGAAATTTAATACACAGAGCCTTAGTTCGCTGACGAGCTACACAATATCATGTTCATACTCGCAGATGAATCACATTCGATTATGAACGCGATATTGCGTAGCTTGTCAGTGAACTAAGGCTCTGTGTATTAAATTCCGCTCCAACTGAATGCATGTGATGGAGATTTACTTCTAATCACAGAACCATCTTTACTGTCGAGATGCGCATGACAATCACATGTGATTTATCGTGCAGCCCTAATATACACCTAGGATGCCTTGAGAATGAGTAAATCATGGGCTAATTTCCATTTTTGTGTGAACTAGGCTCTTTATTTCAAGAAGTTTATTTCAAAGTGTGTAAAGTCTGTAATGATGTTTGTGATCACTCAACACAATTTCGCGAAGTTAAAGCATTTACACCAATTTCAGTAATAAACTGTTTCACAAAAGACAAATATAGCATCTACTGCAAAACTAAAAAAAAAATAATAATACACAGAACCTTTGGCAATTTTTCATAACCTGAACTATATTCATATTGAATAAAACAAAATGATGAGAGCAGAAAATCCAGTAATACTTACGAAACACATCCTGTAAAATTCCTCTGGGTCATTCTCCAGGATGACTGAAAGGCCCTGAAGTACTGCAGTGGAAACATCAGATGACTATGAAAAAATAAACACAGGCTGAGTGTAATGACTGATCAGAAGCCTGAGGATCCATTTGCAGCTTTTATTAGAGAAAACGTGGTCAGACAGGCGGGGGTCAGGAAACAGCGACAGGGACAGCAGAGAATAAACAAAGAATGGTCACAGGCAGGCGAAGTGTCGGGGCTGGCGGCTAGCAGAGCAGTATCAGAGTCCAAAGCAATAGAGTCCAAAGGGCAGGCGGCAGAGAATCAAACAACGAGAAAACAATCCTAGGTCAAACACAGATAATCCAATAACAGGGAAAAACGCTCAGAAATGCAGCCGGGGCAATACAAGACTTCGCAACGTGAAAGAGTCCGGAAGCAGTATAAATAGGGGAGGAGATGGGGAACACCTGGAAGAGCAATCAGACCCAGGTACGGGGAACATGGGAAATGGAGTCCAAAAACAGTCAATATTCGGGAGAGGGTGCCCTCCGGTGGCGATCGGAGGGAGCCACAGAAGCCTGACTCATGACACTGAGGATAACAATCATAAGCAAATCATGATTTAAAGATGACAACTACAGCCAACATGATAAAGAGATACCTTTTAATGAACTTGATGTGAAATTTCAAATCCTTTTTTCTAGAAAATGTCAAAAGTGCAGAGTCTGTGTCCAGTGCTGCGCAGAACTCAGATCCGAGATATGCGACTGAATCCTGCAAAGATCTAAGAACAAACATTGAGTGGCTATTAACATTTTGAAGGACACAATCCATAAACACACTTTTTGAAAAGGAATAGGGTTTTGAAAATTTTGGAAAAGGAAAAAAAACAGGTTTTGATGAGGAAAATAAATCTTTCAGTGAAAAGTCATCAAGGGTATTAAATACACATCTGTATTAAATTTACAGTCTTTGAAAGGACACTGACATTTATTGTTACTTGTCAAACGAGTATGCAAACTGAATAAAATCTGACACATCATCTGGCTCAGTTAAAGAAAAAGTTCACTCAAAAATAAAAATTAGCTATTAATTTACTCACCCTTACGCCACCCGAGATGTTCATGAGTATTTTTCTTCAGCAGAACAGCAAAGAAGATTTTTAGCTGAAAATGTGGCCTTTGGTGATTGATACAATTTAAGTCAGAGACTGTCCATTTTTGGAGGGAAAAAACATATCAAGGAGCACAAAATTAATACCGGTTGCTCCTGATGATATATTGAGGTTTTATCAAGCAAGATGATCGATCTGTGGAAGAAAATTAAATAAATGCTTTTAAGTCTCATTTACTGCATTCATCTTACATTTATCTAAGTAGATCCTCTCTGCAAAGTAAACACAAATGTAAAGAATGTCTGTTATGTCACAAACATAGCACTTGTAACAAACATAAACTAAAGCATCTGAACTTACATTTCCACTGGACAGCAGTCATCAACTGGTATTCTAAAATAATAAAAAAGTGTTATCCATTAATCAAAAATCAGTGAACACTGAAAAAACAAAACCAAATGTATAGAGTGTTTTTTTTTCTTATGTGATGTAAATGGAAACATCTGGTATTTTAAAACTAAGATCGTTAACTTACATTTAAATAAGTTTCAATGTTATATATACTCTGCTTGAGGAGGTGGGGGTGATGGGTCTGCTAAAGACTCGTTGACAATCTCAGAATGCGTGTTGTTTGTTACTGCCTGCACATTACCGTAATTATCATACTAAGCACGCATAGTATTTTCGTCGCAACCAGGTATTTCTAACAAATAATGCTACGGCTTGACTACAGTTTAGCACTCATAGTTGCTTTCAAAATCGCCGTGTCAAGTTAAAAAGAGTTATTTTAAAAGAACCCGTCTGAAGATGTAGCGTTCCTCTATCCGTTTGTACACTGCCCGGATTGCGCGCTCTCTAGCTCTCTCATGGTTTGAAGTGTTTTGTTTACTTCTCACTGAATTTTGAATTCTGCAAAACGTCACATGAAACAACCGTCGTTCAAATTACTCCTATTCTCGTAACTTATCACTAGCACGAATGGATAACATAGTAATTAATAGACAACCAGCAGCTAATTTTACAGATATGAATTGGACATTAAGTTAACTGGTTTGAACAGAAATCGCTTCAAATAATGTGCAGGGTCAACCCGTGTTTGAGTTCTTTGAATGGGCTAAGATGTTCCACAAAACAGCATGCAACAAAGTGCATAAAATCTAACCATCATAAGGACTAACAAGCAAAAAAACAGAAAATGAGACTTAAATTAAAAGCTTTTACCTTGATTTTACCGAAATAGATCCTCTGCAAACACGTTGAATCCTCAGCCGTTGTGCTTCTGCGACGTGGGGGAGGGGCAATTGTCGCCCAGGGCGCATGCGTAACAGCATGTCTTGGACATTTTGAGTAATTTTACTTAAATTTCATTAGTTATGGGAAATATCTGTTCTAATATTTCAGCAACAATGAAAAAAATTTAGTAAACTCAACATTTTGGTTAAAATAGAGTAAACTTACTAGAGTTTTTACAGCAAGGAATACTATTTTTTTTTTTTTTTCTTGTGTTCCTATGGTGTGCTGTTGGTATAAAATTATAAATGCATTGATGTACATGGACCTCTCTGTGACATTGTATAAATTTATTCAAATACTTAAATCACAATTACAAGAGTAGCCTTTTGTATGCATACACTTCATTTAATAATGTTTTAAATGGGCTTGCATTTATGCATTTATCATATGTTTTATTACTTTCTGTTGCAAGCATGAAGTACACTTAAAAATTACTCCAAAATTTAACTTAAAGCAGACTAACAAGTTATTTAATAATGTACTTTAAAAGTATACTTTCAATGCATTGTTACATTTCAGCACACAGTTAAAAATAATACTAAAATATATTTAAATAAAGCGCAAATAAATACACTTTTAAAAACAAACAAAACTACATTTCAAGTATATTTTTAGAAAATATACTAAATTACAATTATTTTAAAGTGTCTTAAAAGTTGTATTGTGAAAATAGGTAAAAGCATGGTGGTAATACACTTTTTATATATTTAAAGTTAGTACAATTTTTGGTTAGTATATTTGCAATGTACTATTGAAACAGGAAATATATTACAAATACAATAAAGTATACTTTTTTTCACTAGGGATATTTCAACAAAATGTTTAAAAGTCATGGTTGTAAAAATAATGTTGATTTGACGTACAACTAAAACATTTATTTTTATTTCTATGTTGAATCCATAGTGAGTTAACAACACCATTTCAACCATTTGGTATTCAACGTTGTTTTGACGTTGAATGAATGTTTTTTCATAAACTGACATTATTTCAACCACATTTAAACGTTTAAGGTCGGTCGAATGCCAGCTGGGGAGGCTCTAACTTAATATGAAATGTATAAAACTTCTGACACATCTAGAAGTTTCTTTCTGGATTGTAAATAACATTTCTTTCATGCATGTGAAACATTTTTAATGTGGGTCAACTTTTTTCATGAAACTGCATGAACTAGCGTTTTCTGACTGAGAAAAGACGTTTTAGAGCGTTTCCAAGCATGCCTTGGTTTCATGAGCTAGGATGCCTAAAATCAGGATTTGCGTTCCTAGAAGGCTCTAACTAAGCGTTTTATGAACTGAGTCTCTAACTAAATTTCATATGCAATAAACTTCTAACACATCAAGAATTGTCTTTCTGCATTGTAAATAACATTCCGTTCATGCATCTGAAACATTTTTAATGTGGGTCAACTTTATTCATGAAACTTCATGAACTTTCGTTTTCTCACTGAGAAAAGACGTTTTAGAGCGTTTCCAAGCATGCCTTGGTTTCATGAGCTAGGATGCCTAAAATCACTATTGGCGTTCCTAGAAGGCTGTAGCTAAGCGTTTTATGAACTAAGGCTCTAACTTAATATGAAATGTATAAAACGTCTGACACATCTAGAAGTTTCTTTCTGGATTGTAAATAACATTTCTTTCATGCATGTGAAACATTTTTAATGTGGGTCAGCTTTTTTCATGAAACTGCATGAACTAGCGTTTTCTGACTGAGAAAAGACGTTTTAGAGCGTTTCCAAGCATTCCTTGGTTTGATGAGCTGACATGCCTAAAAACATTTTTGGCGATCCTAGAAGGCCCAGACTAAGCGTTTTATGAACTGAGTCTCTAACTAAATTTCATATGCAATAAACTTCTAACACATTAAGAATTGTCTTTCTGCATTGTAAATAACATTTCTTTCATGCATCTGTAATATTTTTAATATGGGTCAGCTTTTTTCATGAAACTGCATGAACTAGCGTTTTCTCACTGAGAAAAGACGTTTTAGAGCGTTTCCAAGCATGCCTTGGTTTCATGAGCTGAGTTGCCTAAAATCAGGATTGGCGTTCCTAGAAGGCTCTAACTAAGCGTTTTATGAACTGAGGCTGTAACTAAATTTCATATTTAGTTTTTATAGAAAAGTATTTAGCATTTAGAGAAAAGACGTTTTAAAGCGTTTCCAAGCATACCTTGGTTTCATGAGCTAAGTTGCCTAAAATCAGGATTGGCGTTCCTAGAAGGCTCTAACTAAGAGTTCCCTACCAAAAGCTACACTCGATGCTGCGTATCAATACGCTAATGAGAACATTCTTTGTTCGACAGGTTGTGAAGATTGTGTGTCAAACACGTCAAGAATTGGCTTAAATAACCTCGGTAGGTGACGTATCTGATTATGCGCACCTGCGGGTTATAAATAGATGTGAATCGAACACACCTGCAGGTTTTCTTTGTCTTCAAGGACCGTTTTGTTTGTGTGTGTGCTGTTTTGCAGTGTCTTACAAAAAAAAGAAAGTAAAGTAAAAAAAAAAGAAAGATCATGATGGAGTCAGAAAGGAGATGCGTGCCTCCCTGCGTAAGGCTCATCTCGGAGGATGATCCTCATGGTTTTTGCTTCGAGTGTTTGGGGGAAGAACACGCTGCCCTCGGGCTCGAGGGAGAGTGCGAGCACTGCGATCAGTTACCGATCAAAGTGCTTCGTGCGCGGCTCGCTTTTTTCAAAGAAGAGCGAGCCGCCGCTCCCTCGCTGCAGTCCTGGGGGTCGCGTGTTGATCTGGCTGAGGCGCGTGAGACGAGCACGCCTCTTTCTCTCGCGATCTCGCCGGATCAGGAGGTCCTTGCGTCCGTTTCTGAAGCGCGCCCCGGCGCTTCTTCAGAACGGGCGGAGGACACTTCCTCTCTTGCTTCTGCAGAGATTGACCTCGAGAGCGCCACCTCTGAGCGCTCCTCTCGCGACGACAAAGCGTATGAGGAGTTACTCGAGGTGGTAACTCGAGCGGTTGATCGGCTAAAACTAGACTGGCCGCAGGAGCAAGAGACCCTCAAACGCTCGAAGCTGGATGACAGATTTCTGTCAGGTGGCCGGGGGGAGGGACCTCAGCGACGGTCTCTCCCCTTCTTTGGCGATCTCCATGACGAGCTAGCTCGTTCATGGAGTAAGCCCTATTCGTCCCGTGTCTTTGTGCCCTCGACGTCGATTTATTCGACTATCGTGGACTCACAGACACGGGGCTATATGATGATGCCCCAGGTAGAAGAGACGCTCGCGGGCTATCTCTCCCCTGGGAGCTCATCATCCTTAAAAAAAACCTATGCTCCCCACCAAGCCTTGCAGACTAACATCTTCGCTGGTGGGGAAAGCATATCAGGCAGCGGGTCAGGCTGGTGCTTCCCTGCACACCATGGCGGTCTTGCAGGCGTACCAGGCTGACCTGCTCAAGGACTTGAGCACTGGCGGGACCATCGACGAAGAGGCGTTTTTAGAACTTCGCTGGGCCACAGATCTGTCTCTCCGTGCAACAAAGCAGACGGCCCGTGCCATCGGCCGCTCTATGGCTGCTATGGTCTCCACGGAGAGACATTTGTGGCTCAACCTCACAGGCATCAAGGAGAGGGACCGATCATTCCTCCTTGATGCCCCAGTCTCGCCTTCCGGCCTGTTTGGTGACGCCGTTAACTCGGTCGTCACCAGGTTCCGGGAGGCGAGGCGCCATGAAGAAGCGTTTGTGAGGTTTCTTCCCCGCCGTGCTCAAGCGTCGGGACCGTCGGCCACCCAGTCCCGACCAGGTCTGGTCTCCCTGAGGCGGGATGTCCAGAAAGAGAGTGTGGCGAGTCGTGCGCCTCCTCGCAAAGACTGGGGAGCGGCTCGGCGCACTCCACAGTCCGCCTCTAAGAGGCCAGACCTGAGGAGCATCCTCACTAAAAAAAGGTCCTGAGGGTGGTGCGCCCAGGACCGTGGGGGTGTGTCCCCTCGGGGAGGGGCGTGTAAAAATCCAGCAGAGAATAGGGGCTCCTTCCCGGCACCCTCAGGAGACCACTGTATTACCTCCGCCACCACTGGTGTTTCGGGGGGCAGTGGTCTCCGACGAAGTGTTACATGGTCGGTTGCCTCCTGCCATGTTTCAGGACACCGTACATCTAACATCCCCCCAGATAAGCGAAGTGTCAAAACTAGTGCCCCTATCAGAGAAACTGGCAGCGTGGAAGCTACTGCCAGATATCTCTCCTTGGGTCGTAAGGACTGTAGAAAAGGGCTACAGGATTCAGTTTGCATATCGTCCTCCGCGTTTCAACGGCGTGGTCTCCACTTCCGTGAAACCGGAATGAGTGCATTTGTTGACACAGGAATTGCAGACTCTGCTGGACAAAGGGGCCATAGAACATGTTCCCCTGCCAGACAGAGACTCAGGCTATTACAGCCGATACTTTCTGGTTCCCAAGAAAGATGGGGGGCTGCGTCCAATTTTGGATCTTCGCGGGTTAAACCGCTACCTCAGAACTTACAAGTTCAAGATGCTAACAATCAAGATGATTGTTTCTCAGATCCAGTCAAGGGATTGGTTTGTGACAATCGATCTCAAGGATGCATATTTCCATGTAGAAATTTTGCCACAACACAGGAAGTTCCTGAGGTTCGCTTTCGGGGGCGAAGCTTACCAGTATCGGGTTCTTCCATTCGGCCTAGCTCTGTCACCCCGCACGTATACAAAATGCATGGATGCAGCACTGGCTCCTCTGCGACTCCAGGGCATCCGCATTTTGAATTACATAGACGACTGGCTCATTCTGGCCCGGTCTCAAGAGCTTGCGCTTCGACATCGGGATGTCGTCCTAGCTCATCTCAGATCTCTGGGGTTGAGACTCAACGCCAAGAAAAGCGTTCTCTCTCCTGCCCAGAGAACAACGTATTTGGGGGTTGTATGGGATTCGATTACAATGCAGGCACAACTGTCTCCTGCGCGGGTCGAATCCATTCTAAACACCCTAAAGAATATCAAGCTAGGTCAGAAAGTTACTCTACATTACTTTCAAAGGGTTTTAGGTCTCATGGCAGCTGCATCCACGGTGATACCTTTGGGTCTTCTGCACATGAGACCGTTTCAGTTGTGGCTCAGAGCCAGGGGATTTCATCCAAGGGCCAATCCCCAGAGGCAAATAAGGGTTACGCGCCAGGGGCTTCGTACCCTTTCTATGTGGTTCAGACCCCGGTTTCTGACCTTGGGTCCCACTCTAGGTCCGTGTTGTCGTCGCAAGATGCTAACGACAGACGCCTCCCTCACGGGCTGGGGTGCGGTCTTGAATGGCCGTCCAGCCCAAGGGATCTGGAGAGGTCATCATCTCAACTGGCACATCAATTGCCTCGAAATGATGGCTGTATTTCAGGCCCTGAAATACTTTCTCCAGCAGTTAAGAGGCTACCATGTCCTAGTGCGGGTGGACAGCACAGCGGTGGTCTCTTACATAAATCGCCAGGGCGGACTGCGTTCGCGCCGCCTGAACAGGTTAGCGCAGCAGATTCTGCTTTGGGCACAGGACAAGTTCCTGTCCCTCAGAGCGATTTATATTCCGGGGCATATGAATATGGGAGCAGACTTTCTGTCCAGACAAGCTGTGACACACGGGGAATGGAAACTCCACCCCGAAGTAGTCAGTCAAATCTGGGAAAGATTTTACGAAGCAGAGGTGGACCTCTTTGCTTCACAGGAGACAGCACAATGTCCCCTCTACTTCTCTCTGACTCCTCCAGCTCCCCTGGGTCTGGACGCGATGGCCCATATGTGGCCCAGACTGCGTCTGTACACATTTCCCCCGATTGCTCTGCTCCCGGGAGTCCTAGCCAAGGTCCGTCAACAGGGGTATCGCCTCTTATTGATAGCGCCCCGTTGGCCGACCAGAGTATGGTTCTCAGATCTAATATCCCTCCTCGATGGCCCGCCGTGGGCGATTCCGGTCAGGAGAGATCTCCTATCTCAGGCGCAGGGGACAATATTTCATCCCCGGCCCGAGCTCTGGAACCTTCATGTCTGGCCCCTGAGGGGGACCAACTAAGAGATGCTGGGCTTCCAGCTGATGTTGTAGAGACTATTCTGAGTGCTAGGGCTCCCTCCACTAGAAGAAGTTATGCCCTCAAATGGCGTGTCTTTGAAAGTTGGTGTGTGACACACCATGCAGACCCAGTTCACTGCCAAGTTGTTTCAGTGCTGGAGTTCCTGCAAGAGAAATTGTCCTCAGGAACATCTCCTGGTACTCTCAGAGTCTATGTGGCCGCCATTTCAGCTTGCCACACTCTGATTGACGGGGTCTCGGTGGGGAAGCACCCACTAGTCGCTCGCTTCATTCGTGGAGCCAGGCGGTTAAGGCCACCCACCAGAGCAACAGTCCCTTCATGGGACTTAGCGATAGTGCTCGAGGGTCTGTCTGGGACCCCATTTGAACCACTAGAGTCAGCACATGTCAGGTTTCTGACTCTAAAGATGTTTTTTCTAATGGCTATTACTTCTCTCAAGAGAATCGGGGATTTGCAGGCTCTGGCAACCTCTCCATCCTGCTTGGACTTTGCCCCTGGGCTGGTGAAAGCCATTTTGCACCCTCACCCTAATTATCTTCCAAAAGTTCCATTCTCGACCATAAATCCGGTCGTTCTTGAAGCTTTATCCCCTCCGCCGTTCACTTCACCGGAGCAGGAAAGGCTACACTTACTGTGTCCAGTACGTGCTCTTCAGATTTATGTCCACCGCACAAGCCAGTGGCGTAAGTCAGAGCAACTTTTCATATGCTATGGGGGCCGCAACCGGGGGACGGCCGCCACTAAACGAATTATGTCCCATTGGGTGAGGGATGCTATTGCCCTAGCTTATGAGGCGTGCGGTCAAGCTTCGCCTCTAGAGCTTAGGGCTCATTCAACCAGGGGGGTTGCATCCTCCACGGCTATTGCAAGAGGTGCCCCCCTGCAACAAGTGTGTGATGCGGCAGGATGGTCCTCACCGCACACGTTTATCAGATTCTATAGTTTGGATGTCCATGCTACTCCGGGCTCTCATGTCCTTGAGTCAACATCCCAGAGTCATGTCTGAGACCTCTTCTATGTTTGTGCGCACACACTACACAACCTTGACAGGTCCAGACACTTCCAGTGCGGCGGCGTTGGTATTCTCGTTCCCTTTAGCGTATTGATACGCAGCATCGAGTGTAGCTTTTGGTAGGGAACGTCTCGGGTTACTTGACTGTAACCCTGTTCCCTTAAAAAGCGGGAACGAGATGCTGCGCCTCAATGCCGCACTGCAGGCGTGCCTGGACGTCCTTTCAGACAAAGGCATAACCTGCAGGTGTGTTCGATTCACATCTATTTATAACCCGCAGGTGCGCATAATCAGATACGTCACCTACCGAGGTTATTTAAGCCAATTCTTGGCGTGTTTGACACACAATCTTCACAACCGGTCGAACAAAGAATGTTCTCATTAGCGTATTGATACGCAGCATCTCGTTCCCGCTTTTTAAGGGAACAGGGTTACAGTCAAGTAACCCGAGACGTTTTATGAACTGAGGCTGTAACTAAATTTCATATGCAATAAACTTCTAACACATCAAGAATTGTCTTTCTGCATTGTAAATAACATTCCGTTCATGCATCTGAAACATGTTTAATGTGGGTCAACTTTATTCATGAAACATCATGAACTTTCGTTTTCTCACTGAGAAAAGACGTTTGAGAGCGTTTCCAAGCATGCCTTGGTTTCATGAGCTAGGATGCCTAAAATCACTATTGGCGTTCCTAGAAGGCTCTAACTAAGCGTTTTATGAACTGAGGCTGTAACTAAATTTCATATGCAATCAACGTCTAACACATCAAGAACTGTCTTTCTGCATTGTAAATAACATTACGTTCATGCATCTGAAACATTTTTAATGTGGGTCAACTTTATTCATGAAACTTCATGAGCTTTCGCTTTCTCACTGAGAAAAGACGCTTTTAGAGCTTTCCAAGCATGCCTTGGTTTCATGAGCTAGGATGCCTAAAATCACTATTACGCTCCTAGAAGGCTCTAGCGCTAAGCGTTTTATGAACTGAGGCTCTAACTTAATATGAAATGCAATAAAACTTCTGACACATCTAGAAGTTTCTTTCTGGATTGTAAATAACATTTCTTTCATGCATGTGAAACATTTTTAATGTGGGACAGCTTTTTTCATGAAACTGCATGAACTAGCGTTTTCTGACTGAGAAAAGACGTTTTAGAGCGTTTCCAGGCATGCCTTGGTTTCATGAGCTGACATGCCTAAAAACATTTTTGGCGATCCTAGAAGGCCTAGACTAAGCATTTTATAAACTGAGTCTCTAACTAAATTTCATATGCAATAAATTTCTAACACATTAAGAATTGTCTTTCTGCATTGTAAATAACATTTCTTTCATGCATCTGAAACATTTTTAATATGGGTCAGCTTTTTTCATGAAACTGCATGAACTAGCTTTTCTGACTGAGAAAAGACGTTTTAGAGCGTTTCCAAGCATTCCTTGGTTTCATGAGCTGAGTGCCTAAAATCATATTGGCATTCCTAGGCCCAGACTAAGCGTTTTATGAACTGAGGCTCTAACTTAATATGAAATGTATAAAACTTCTGACACATCTAGAAGTTTCTTTCTGGATTGTAAATAACATTCCGTTCATGCATCTGAAACATTTTTAATGTGGGTCAGCTTTTTTCATGAAACTGCATGAACTAGCGTTTTCTGACTGAGAAAAGACGTTTTAGAGCGTTTCGAAGCATGCCTTGTTTTCATGAGCT
>VONZ01003460.1:0-21216 GCA_012976165.1 Labeo catla
GACTGATAAAAGACGTTTTAGAGGGTTTACAAGCATGCCTTGGTTTCATGAGCTGAGTTGCCTAAAATCAGTATTGGCGTTTCTAGAAGGCTCTAACTAAGCATTTTATGAACTGAGGCTCTAACTGAATTTCATATTCAAAAAACATCTAACACATCAAGAAGTGTCTTTCTGCAATGTAAATAACATTCCTTTTATGCATGTGAAACATTTTTAATGTGGGTCAGCTTTATTCATGAAACTTCATGAACTTTCGATTTCTCACTGAAAAAAGACGTTTTAGATCTTTTCCAAGCATTCCTTGGTTTCATGAGCTGAGTTGCCTAAAAACATTATTGGCGTTCCTAGAAGGCCCAGACTGAGCGTTTTATGAACTGAGTGTCTAACTAAATTTCATATACAATAAACTTCTAACACATCAAGAATTGTCTTTCTGCATTGTAAATAACATTCCTTTCATGCATGCAAAACATTTTTAATATGGCTCAGCTTTTTTCATGAAACTGCATGAACTACCGTTTTCTGACTGAGAAAAGACGTTTTAGAGCGTTTCCAAGCATTCCTTGGTTTCATGGGCTGAGATGCCTAAAAACATTTTTGGCGATCCTAGAAGGCGCTAACTAAGCATTTTATGAACTGAGGCTCTAACTAAATTTCATTTTCAAAAAACATCTAACGCATCAAGAAGTGTCTTTCTGCAATGTAAATAACGTTCCTTTCATGCATGTGAAACATTTTTAATGTGGTTCAGCTTTATTCATTAAACTTCATGAACTTTCGTTTTCTGACTGAGAAAAGACGTTTTAGAATGTTTCCAAGCATGCCTTGGTTTCATGAGCTGAGTTGCCTAAAATCAGTATTGGCATTCCTAGAAGGCCCAGACTGAGCGTTTTATGAACTGAGGCTCTAACTAAATTTCATATGCAAAAAACTTCTAACACATCAAGAAGTGTCTTTCTGCATTGTAAATAACATTCCTTTCATGCATGTGAAACATTTTTAATGTGGGTCAGCTTTATTTATGAAACTTCATGAACTTTCGATTTCTCACTGAAAAAAGACGTTTTAGAGCTTTTCCAAGCATGCCTTGGTTTCATGAGCTGAGTTGCCTAAAAACATTTTTGGCGATCCTAGAAGGCCCTAACTAAGCGTTTTATGCATTGAGGCTCTAACTAAATTTCATATGCAAAAAACTTCTAACACATCAAGAAGTGTCTTTCTGCATTGTAAATAACATATCTTTCATGCATGTGAAACATGTTTAATATGGCTCAGCTTTTTTCATGAAACTGCATGAACTAGCGTTTTCTGACTGAGAAAAGACGTTTTAGAGCGTTTCCAGGCATGCCTTGGTTTTATGAGCTGAGTTGCCTAAAATCAGTATTGGCGTTGCTAGAAGGCCCTAACTAAGCATTTTATGAACTGAGACTCTAACTAAATTTCATATTCAAAAAACATCTAACACATCAAGAAGTGTCTTTCTGCATTGTAAATAACATTCCTTTCATGCATGTGAAACATTTTTAATGTGGGTCAGCTTTTTCATGAAACTGCATGAACTAGTGTTTTCTGAATGAGAAAAGACGTTTTAGAGCGTTTCCAAGCATGCCTTAGTTTCATGAGCTGAGTTGCCTAAAATCAGTATTGGCGTTCCTAGAAGGCCCAGACTGAGCGTTTTATGAACTGAGACTCTAACTAAATTTCATATGCAAAAAACTTCTAACACATCAAGAAGTGTCTTTCTGCATTGTAAATAACATTCCTTTCATGCATGTGAAACATTTTTAATGTGGGTCAGCTTTTTCATGAAACTTCATGAACTAGCGTTTTCTGACTGAGAAAAGACGTTTTAGAGCGTTTCCAAGCATGCCTTGGTTTCATGAGCTGAGATGCCTTAAAACACTATTGGCGATCCTAGAAAGCTCTAACTAAGCGTTTTTTGAACTGAGGCTCTAACTAAATATGATTTCCATAAAACTCCTAACATATCAAGAAGTGTCTTTCTGCATTGTAAATAACATTTCTTTCATGTATGTGAACCATTTTTAATGTGGGTGAGTTTTTTTCATGAAACTTCATGAACTAGCGTTTTCTGACTGAGAAAAGACGTTTTAGAGCGTTTCCAAGCATGCCTTGGTTTCATGAGCTGAGTTGCCTAAAATCAGTATTGGCGTTCCTAGAAGGCTCTCACTAAGCATTTTATGAACTGAGGCTCTAACTAAATTTCATATGCAAAAAACTTCTAACACATCAAGAAGTGTCTTTCTGCATTGTAAATAACATTTCTTTCATGCATGTGAAACATTTTTAATGTGGGTCAGCTTTATTCATGAAACTTCATGAACTTTCGATTTCTCACTGAAAAAAGACGTTTTAGATCTTTTCCAAGCATTCCTTGGTTTCATGAGCTGAGTTGCCTAAAAACATTATTGGCGTTCCTAGAAGGCCCAGACTGAGCGTTTTATGAACTGAGTCTCTAACTAAATTTCATATACAATTAACTTCTAACACATCAAGAATTGTCTTTCTGCATTGTAAATAACATTCCTTTCATGCATGTAAAACATTTTTAATATGGCTCAGCTTTTTTCATGAAACTGCATGAACTAGCGTTTTCTGACTGAGTAAAGACGTTTTAGAGCGTGTCCAAGCATGCCTTGGTTTCATGAGCTGAGTTGCCTAAAAACATTTTTGGCTGCATCCTAGAAGGCCCTTAACTGTTAGCTTTATGAACTGAGGCTCTAACTAAATTTCATATGCAATAAACTTCTAACACATCAAGAAGTGTCTTTCTGCATTGTAAATAACATCCCTTTCATGCATGTGAAACATTTTTAATATGGCTCAGCTTTTTTCATGAAACTGCATGAACTAGCGTTTTCTGACTGAGAAAAGACGTTTTAGAGCGTTTCCAAGCATGCCTTGGTTTCATGAGCTGAGTTGCCTAAAAACATTTTTGGCGACCCTAGAAGGCCCTAACTAAGCGTTTTATGCATTGAGGCTCTAACTAAATTTCATATGCAAAAAACTTCTAACACATCAAGAAGTGTCTTTCTGCATTGTAAATAACATATCTTTCATGCATGTGAAACATTTTTAATGTTGGTCAGCTTTTTTCTTGAAACTTCATGAACTAGCGTTTTCTGACTGAGAAAAGACGCGAGCCGCGGTCCAAGCATGCCTTGGGTTTCATGAGCTGAGCTGCCTAAAACATTTTTAGCGAACCTAGAAGGCCCCAACCAAGCGCTTTTATGAAGTGGAGGCTCAAACCAAATTTCATATGCCAAAATTTCTAACACATCAAGGAAGTGTCTTTCTTGCATTGTAAATAACATTCTTTCATGGTACGTGAAACATTTTAATGTGGTCAGCTTTATTCATGGTTCTCATGAACTTTCGTTTTCTCACTGAGAAAAAGACGCTTTTAGAGCCGCTTCTGGGCATGCCTTGGTTTCATGAGCTGAGCCGCCTAGCAATCAGTATTGGCTTTCCTAGAAGGCTCTGACTTAGCATTTTATGAACTGAGGCTCTAACTAAATTTCATTTTCAAAAAACATCTAACACATCAAGAAGTGTCTTTCTGCAATGTAAATAACATTCCTTTTATGCATGTGAAACATTTTTAATGTGGGTCAGCTTTATTCATGAAACTTCATGAACTTTCGATTTCTCACTGAAAAAAGACGTTTTAGAGCTTTTCCAAGCATTCCTTGGTTTCATGAGCTGAGTTGCCTAAAAACATTATTGGCGTTCCTAGAAGGTCCAGACTGAGAGTTTTATGAACTGAGTCTCTAACTAAATTTCATATACAATTAACTTCTAACACATCAAGAATTGTCTTTCTGCATTGTAAATAACATTCCTTTCATGCATGTAAAACATTTTTAATATGGCTCAGCTTTTTTCATGAAACTGCATGAACTAGCGTTTTCTGACTGAGTAAAGACGTTTTAGAGCGTTTCCAAGCATTCCTTGGTTTCATGAGCTGAGTTGCCTAAAATCAGTATTGGCCTTCCTAGAAGGCCCAGACTGAGCGTTTTAAGAACTGAGGCTCTAACTAAATTTCATATGCAAAAAATTTCTAACACATCAAGAAGTGTCTTTCTGCATTGCAAATAACATTCCTTTCATGCATGTGAAACATTTTAATATGGGTCAGCTTTTTTCATGAAACTGCATGAACTAGCGGTTTCCAAGGACTGGAGAAAAAGACGCTTTTAGAGCTTGTCCAAGCATGCCTTGGTTTCATGAGCTGAGTTGTCTAAAACATTTTGGCGATCCTAGAAGGCCCTAACTAAGCGCTTTTATGAAGTGAGGTTCTAACTAAATTTCATATGCAAAAATTTCTAAATACCATCAAGAAGTGTCTTTCTGCATTGCAAATAATATTCCTTTTCATGCATGTGAAACATTTCCTTTTAATGTAAATAGCTTTATTCATGAAACTGCATGAACTAGCGCTTTCTGACTGAGAAAGACGTTTTAGAGCGTTTCCAAGCATGCCTTGGTTTCATGAGCTGAGTTGCCTAAAATCAGTATTGGCGTTCCTAGAAGGCTCTCACTAAGCATTTTATGAACTGAGGCTCTAACTAAATTTCATTTTCAAAAAACATCTAACACATCAAGAAGTGTCTTTCTGCATTGTAAATAACATATCTTTCAGGCATGTGAAACATTTTTAATATGGCTCAGCTTTTTTCATGAAACTGCATGAACTAGCGTTTTCTGACTGAGAAAAGACGTTTTAGATCGTTTCCAAGCATGTCTTGGTTTCATGAGCTGAGTTGCCTAAAAACATTTTTGGCGTTTCTAGAAGGCTCTAACTAAGCATTTTATGAACTGAGGCTCTAACTAAATTTCATATTCAAAAAACATCTAACACATCAAGAAGTGTCTTTCTGCAATGTAAATAACATTCCTTTTATGCATGTGAAACATTTTTAATGTGCTTCAGCTTTTTTCATGAAACTGCATGAACTAGCGTTTTCTGACTGAGAAAAGACGATTTAGAGCGTTTCCAAGCATGCCTTGGTTTCACGAGCTGAGTTGCCTAAAAACATTTTTGGCGATCCTAGAAGGCCCTATCTAAGCGTTTTATGAAGTGAGGCTCTAACTAAATTTCATATGCAAAAAATTTGTAAC
Source organism: Labeo catla (assembly GCA_012976165.1). NCBI lineage: Eukaryota > Metazoa > Chordata > Actinopteri > Cypriniformes > Cyprinidae > Labeo > Labeo catla. The sequence continues at coordinate 5,143 of VONZ01003460.1, forward strand.
ACATCAAGAAGTGTCTTTTTGCATTGTAAATAACATTCTTTTCATGCATGTGAAACATTTTTAATGTGGGTCAGCTTTTTTCATGAAACTGCATGAACTACCGTTTTCTGACTGCGAAAAGACGTTTTAGAGCGTTTCCAAGCATGCCTTGGTTTCATGAGCTGAGTTGCCTAAAATCAGTATTGGCGATCCTAGAAGCCCCAGACTGAGCGTTTTATGAACTGAGTCTCTAACTAAATTTCATATACAATTAACTTCTAACACATCAAGAATTGTCTTTCTGCATTGTAAATAACATTTCTTTCATGCATGTAAAACATTTTTAACATGGCTCAGCTTTTTTCATGAAACTGCATGAACTAGCGTTTTCTGACTGAGAAAAGACGTTTTAGAGCGTTTCCAAGCATTCCTTGGTTTCATGAGCTGAGTTGCCTAAAATCAGTATTGGCCTTCCTAGAAAGGCCCAGACTGAGCGTTTTAAGAACTGAGGCTCTAACTAAATTTCATATGCAAAAAACTTCTAACACATCAAGAAGTGTCTTTCTGCATTGCAAATAACATTTCTTTCATGCATGTGAAACATTTTTAATATGGGTCAGCTTTTTCCATGGAAACTGCATGAACTAGCGTTTCCTGACTGAGAAAAGGCGTTTAGAAGCGATGTCAAAGCATGCCTTGGTTTCATGAGCTGAGTTGCGCCTAAAAACATTTTGGCGGTGATCCCTAGAAGGCCCTAACTAGCGTTTTATGAAATTGAGGCTCTAACTAAATTTCATATGCGAAAATTTCTAACACATCAAAGGGTATCTTTCTGCATTGCAAATAACATTCCTCTCATGCATGTGAAACATTTTTAATGTGGGTCAGCTTTTATTCGCTGAAACTTTAGCGAACTTTCGTTTCTCACTCAGTCAGTGTCATGAAAGCTGGTTGCCTAAAATCAGTATTGGCGTTCCTAGAAGGCCCAGACTAAGCGTTTTATGAACTGAGGCTCTACCTAAATTTCATATGCAAAAAATTTCTAACACATCAAGAAGTGTCTTTCTGCATTGTAAATAACATTTCTTTCATGCATGTGAAACATTTTTAATGTGGGTCAGCTTTTTTCATGAAACTGCATGAACTAGCGTTTTCTCACTGAGAAAAGGCGTTTTAGAGCGTTTCCAAGCATGCCTTGGTTTCATGAGCTGAGTTGCCTAAAATCAGTATTGGCGTTCCTAGAAGGCTCTCACTAAGCATTTTATGAACTGAGGCTCTAACTAAATTTCATTTTCAAAAAACATCTAACACATCAAGAAGTGTCTTTCTGCAATGTAAATAACATTCCTTTTATGCATGTGAAACATTTTTAATGTGGGTCAGCTTTATTCATGAAACTTCATGAACTTTCGATTTCTCACTGAAAAAAGACGTTTTAGAGCTTTTCCAAGCATTCCTTGGTTTCATGAGCTGAGTTGCCTAAAAACATTATTGGCGTTCCTAGAAGGTCCAGACTGAGAGTTTTATGAACTGAGTCTCTAACTAAATTTCATATACAATTAACTTCTAACACATCAAGAATTGTCTTTCTGCATTGTAAATAACATTCCTTTCATGCATGTAAAACATTTTTAATATGGCTCAGCTTTTTTCATGAAACTGCATGAACTAGCGTTTTCTGACTGAGAAAAGACGTTTTAGAGCGTTTCCAAGCATTCCTTGGTTTCATGAGCTTTGATGCCTAAAAACATTTTTGGCGATCCTAGAAGGCCCAGACTAAACGTTTTATGAACTGAGTCTCTAACTAAATTTCATATGCAATAAACTTATAACATATTAAGAATTGTCTTTCTGCATTAAAAATAACATTTCTTTCATGCATCTGAAACATTTTTAATATGGGTCAGCTTTTTTCATGAAACTGCATGAACTAGCGTTTTCTCACTGAAAAAAGACGTTTTAGAGCGTTTCCAAGCATTCCTTGGTTTCATGAGCTGAGTTGCCTAAAATCAGGATTTGCGTTCCTAGAAGGCTCTAGCTAAGCGTTATATGAACTGAGGGGCTGTAGCTTACATTTCATATCCAATGAACTTCTAACACATCAAGAATTGTCTTTCTGCATTATAAATAACATTTCTTTCATGCATGTGAAACATTTTTAATGTGGGTCAGCTTTTTCATGAAACTACATGAACTAGCGTTTTCTGACTGAGAAAAGACGTTTTAGAGCGTTTCCAAGCATGCCTTGGTTTCATGAGCTGAGTTGCCTAAAATCAGTATTGGCGTTCCTAGAAGGCTCTAACTAAGCGTTTTATGAACTGAGGCTGTAACTACATTTCATATGCAATAAACTTCTAACACATTAAGAATTGTCTTTCTGCATTGTAAATAACATTTCTTTCATGCATCTGTAACATTTTTAATATGGGTCAGCCTTTTTCACGAAACTGCATGAACTAGCGTTTTCTGACTGAGAAAAGACGTTTTAGAGCGTTTTTTCAAGCATTCCTTGGTTTCATGAGCTGACATGCCTAAAGAAACATTTTTAAAGCGATCCCTACGAGGCCCAGACTAAAGCGTTTTATGAACTGAGGCTCTAACTTAATATGAAATGTATAAAACTTCCCGGCCACATTAGACGTTTCTTTCTGGATTGTAAATAACATTTCTTCCATGAATGTGAAACATTTTTAATGTGGGTCAGCTTTTTTCATGAAACTGCATGAACTAGCGTTTTCTGACTGAGAAAAGACGTTTTAGAGCGTTTCCAAGCATGCCTTGGTTTCATGAGCTGACATGCCTAAAAACATTTTTGGCGATCCTAGAAGGCCCAGACTGAGTCTCTAACTAAATTTCATATGCAATAAACTTCTAACACATTAAAAATTGTCTTTCTGCGTTGTAAATAACATTTCTTTCATGCATCTGAAACATTTTTAATATGGGTCAGCTTTTTTTCATGAAACTGCATGAACTAGCGTTTTCTGACTGAGAAAAGGCGTTTTAGAGCATTTCCAAGCATTCCTTGGTTTCATGAGCTGACATGCCTAAAAACATTTTTGGCGATCCTAGAAGGCCCAGACTAAGCGTTTTATGAACTGAGTCTCTAACTAAATTTCATATTTAGTTTTTAGAGAAAAGTATTTAGTATTTAGAGAAAAGACGTTTTAGAGCGTTTCCAAGCATGCCTTGGTTTCATGAGCTGAGTTGCCTAAAATCAGGATTGGCGTTCCTAGAATGCTCTAACTAAGCGTTTTATTAACTGAGGCTGTAACTAAATTTCATATGCAATAAACTTCTAACACATCAAGAATTGTCTTTCTGCATTGTAAAAAACATTCCGTTCATGCATCTGAAACATTTTTAATGTGAGTCAACTTTATTCATGAAACTTCATGAACTAGCGTTTTCTCACTGAGAAAAGACGTTTTAGAGCGTTTCCAAGCATGCCTTGGTTTCATGAGCTAGGATACCCTAAAAAATCACTATTGGCGTTCCTAGAGACCAGACTAGCGTTTTATGAACTGAGGCTCTACCTAAAAATGATATGCATAAAACTTCTAACACATCAAGAAGTGTCTTTCTGGATCGTAAATAACATTTCTTTCATGCATGTGAAAGATTTTTAATGTGGGTCAGCTTTTTTCATGAAACTGCATGAACTAGCGTTTTCTCACTGAAAAAAGACGTTTTAGAGCGTTTCCAAGCATGTCTTGGTTTCATGAGCTAGGATTCCTAAAATCACTATTGGCGTTCCTAGAAGGCTCTAGCTAAGCGTTTTATGAACTGAGTCTCTAACTAAATTTCATATGCAATAAACTTCTAACACATTAAGAATTGTCTCTCTGCATTGTAAATAACATTTCTTTCATGCATCTGAAACATTTTTAATATGGGTCAGCTTTTTTCATGAAACTGCATGAACTAGCGTTTTCTCACTGAGAAAAGACGTTTTAGAGCGTTTCCAAGCATGCCTTGGTTTCATGAGCTGGGATGCCTAAAATCAGGATTGGCGTTCCTAGAAGGCTCTAGCTAAGCGTTATATGAACTGAGTCTCTAACTAAATTTCATATGCAATAAACTTCTAACACATCAAAATTGTCTTTCTGCATTGTAAAATACATTCCGTTCCATGCATCTGAAACATTTTAGTAATGGGTCAACTTTATTCGAAACTTCATGAACTTTTAGTTTTCTCACTTTTGAAAGGCGTTTTAAGCGTTTCCAAAGCATGTCTTGGTTTCATGAGCTGAGTTGCCTAAAATCAGGTTTGGCGTTCCTAGAAGGCTCTTACTAAGCGTTTTATGAACTGAGGCTGTAACTAAATTTCATATGCAATAAACTTCTAACACATTAAGAATTGTCTGTCTGCATTGTAAATAACATTTCTTTCATGCATCTGAAACATTTTTAATATGGGTCAGCTTTTTTCATGAAACTGCATGAACTAGCGTTTTCTGACTGAGAAAAGACGTTTTAGAGCGTTTCCAAGCATGCCTTGGTTTCATGAGCTAGGATGCCTAAAATCACTATTGGCGTTCCTAGAAGGCTCTAACTAAGCGTTTTATGAACTGAGGCTCTAAGTTAATATGAAATGTATAAAACTTCTGACACATCTAGAAGCTTCTTTCTGGATTGTAAATAACATTTCTTTCATGCATGTGAAACATTTTTAATGTGGGTCAGCTTTTTTCATGAAACTGCATGAACTAGCGTTTTCTGACTGAGAAAAGACGTTTTAGAGCGTTTCCAAGCATGCCTTGGTTTCATGAGCTAAGTTGCCGAAGGATTACAAATTTAAGAATCTGTTTAAAATATGCTGATCTTATGCATATTTGTTATAGGTTCCAATATAACAACTGAACTGAAAAAGTTACGTATATTGTGACAGTCTAAGAGCAGGCAGCCCAGGCCCTGAGACAGTAACCTTTTGTCTTTATGCAGTTCCTGAGCATCTGGCAGGTTTTCCAAAGTTAAGTGTGAATTCTAAGATCAAGGTACAACTGTGCCTTTTGTTTAAGCACCTATGCATTTGAATGACACTTGTATGCTAAATAGATCAAGGCTGGGAAAAATCTTTAACTGAGCTGTTTTCCTGTACCACATTTGCATGCTTTGTTTAGATTGATTCCACCTCTATGTACTCCTCCCCCTTCAAACCTATATACTCTGCTGTGCTGAGCTTTGAGAAGACGACTTTTTGAAGACTGCAGTGCAGAGCAGCGAGTATCTGAATAAAGAGAAACGTCTGCTTCACGATATCCAAAAACGGCTCCTGGTCTCTAAGAAAAAAATTCACAACAGTTTTGGTGCCGTGACCCGGATAGAGCTCCTCACCTGAAGCCAGATTGAAACTTCAAGCTCAACAAAGATCTGACTTTGGTCCAGACTGAATTCCAGAAACTTTTTTTCAGCTCAACAACGATTTGGTGAGTGTTACTCTATTCAAAGAACCACTACAGACCAGTGCATGTGGTTAGCCTCTGCGCCGCCAGAGAAGTGTTAACAAACAGCTGCAGGGTTTGGTTGACAGACTAGTTTTCCTCTATTCAGGTAGAGAAGATTAGCATTACGTGCTAATATCTGTTATCCTCTGTTTTAGGCAGAGAAGATTAGCGTAAAGTGCTAGTTGTTTATGTTCAGGAATCCTCTGCTTTGCCAGAGAAGGTTGAATACATGATGTGTATTAACTAGGTTTTCCTCTGCTTTGCCAGAGAAGGTTAACAACAGTTGTTCTGTGTTAACAAATTTATCCTCTGCTTGCCAGGGAGGTGTTAGAAGTGTATTGTTGTGTCAGAAAAACATTACAAAATGTTGAGAAGGAATGCTAGGTTGATTCCCACAACTGAGAAAGGTGGACTAGCTACCCCTTTATGGACAGACAATGAGTTCAAATCATTTTTAGGAGAGCACATGGACTCAATAGTGACAGAGTCAGTCAGATTGGATTTGACAAAGAAATTTAGTATTGATCCAGAAAAAGTATGGTCAATTGAAGAATGCAAAAAGGTACTTGGGGCATGTATCAGAAAGAGAAACATTAAAGGCATTATCTGCTGCCACAGAGAATTTACCTTATCCTTAGCACAAGAACAAGCTCAATGTATTGCTAAGTTAAAAGAACAAAACAAACAACTACAAACTAGAGTGTCCTGTCTCACTAAAAAGGTGGGCCATAACAAGACCTCAACCAAAAGTGATTCAAAAGACCAACAGTCAGATGAAAGCTATCCTGACTTACAGTCTTTGTGTAGACTAGAGGACAATAGCAATACTGGATTAAGAGATAAAAATGTAAATGCAGTTGAAGTATGTGGAGCGAGAAAAAGGGCTCAGAGTAGGGTAGAAGGTGTTGAAACGCTTCCATCTGCAACCCCCATACTCCAGTTACAAGCAGTCCATACAGCGCTAGGACCTGAAGATATAGAAAGACTATCCCAGAGCTTACCCTCAGCACGCACAAATTTTTCTGAATTTAGAAGAGCATTGACTAGCAAAATGCATCTCTACGACATGTCGTTAGCAGAAGTCACACAGCTGATGTCACAAATTCTAACTGAATCTGAATTCAACAGTTTTGAGTCTGCTGTTACTTCTGAACTACAACATGCCTGTGAATGAATACAGTGAAAGGTTCTGCCAGTCAGCTGTAACTTACAGTGGAATAGTTGAGGATCCTGAAAGTGTGCTAGATGACAAGGGACCCTTAGTCCGCATCTGGTCAGATGGCCTTGTAGCTGAGTACAGAAAAGCCTTGACATTCCTGGATTTAACTTGGTCTAACAAAACTCTCAGAAGTAACCTAGACATGTTAGCTATTTGGGAAAGAGACTCTGATGTTAAAGCAAGAGTAAAGATTGCAGCAGCATCCTTTCAGGTTAACATAAAGAACCAACAGAAAAATAAATGTCCTAAGAGGGAGGGTAATTGTCATTACTGTGGTAAACGTGGACACTGGATGAAAGAGTGTAGAAAAAACAAAAAGTATGTAAGAGAAATGAACAGTGTAAATCAGCTCCTTCTCAGTCTGCTTGCAACACTGAAGCAGACCCTCCCCACTACACCAAACTCGTTGGGCAGCTTGCTGAGGTGCTAACTGTTAAGGCTGTGAGTTCTTAATTACCCCATTAATCTACAACAAAGATGAAAAGATTCTTTGCAAATAGAACAAAAGGAAGTTGACTTCCTCCCACTGGGGGACTCTGGTTAAGTACACTCACAGCCAAAAACAATACTACAGCACACTACAGTCCCTCATCCCTCCTCTATGGGTTATGATGTTTGCTATGACTGATGTTTCATTAGAGGATGGAGTGATTGCACANATGTCCTAAGAGGGAGGGTAATTGTCATTACTGTGGTAAACGTGGACACTGGATGAAAGAGTGTAGAAAAAACAAAAAGTATGTAAGAGAAATGAACAGTGTAAATCAGCTCCTACTCAGTCTGCTTGCAACTCTGAAGCAGACCCTCCCCACTACACCAAACTCGTGGGGCAGGTGCTAACTGTTAAGGCTGTGAGTTCTTAATTACCCCAGTAATCTACAACAAAGATGAAAAGATTCTTTGCAAATAGAACAAAAGGAAGTTGACTTCCTCCCACTGGGGGACTCTGGTTAAGTACACTCACAGCCAAAAACAATACTACAGCACACTACAGTCACTCATCCCTCCTCTATGGGTTATGATGTTTGCTATGACTGATGTTTCATTAGAGGATGGAGGGATTGCACAGTTAAGTTCGCACACTAACTACAGGGACAGACTAGGACACACAGGACAGTGAGGAGCCCAGGGAAGAACCGAAGTGCAACAGGCCTCGGGGGCCAACCCTGTGGTGAAGATTTCCTCATAGGTTTTTCCCCTCATCAGTTTGTCCCCACCTCACTGGTCCATGGGTGTCAAATGACTTAAGACTAGGTCAGCAAAACCACTATACGATCATCAGACTTAAAACCACTATACGATCACTAGACTTAAAACCACTATACGATCAACAGAAGTCTAAAATGTCTATGCATGAATACTGCTGGTCTATATGCCTAAAAATCACTATTGGCGTTCCTAGAAGGCTCTAACTAAGTGTTTTATGAACTGAGTCTCTAACTTAATATGAAATGTATAAAACTTCTGACACATCTAGAAGTTTCTTTCTGGATTGTAAATAACATTTCTTTCATGCATGTGAAACATTTTTAATGTGGGTCAGCTTTTTTCATGAAACTGCATTAACTAGCGTTTTCTGACTGAGAAAAGACGTTTTAGAGCGTTTCCAAGCATGTCTTGGTTTCATGAGTTGAGTTGCCTAAAATCAGGATTGGCGTTCCTAGAAGGCTCTAACTAAGCGTTTTATGAACTGAGGCTGTAACTAAATTTCATATGCAATAAACTTCTAACACATCAAGAATTGTCTTTCTGCATTGTAAATAACATTCCGTTCATGCATCTGAAACATTTTTAATATGGGTCAGCTTTTTTCATGAAACTGCATGAACTAGCGTTTTCTGACTGAGAAAAGACGTTTTAGAGCGTTTCCAAGCATGCCTTGGTTTCATGAGCTGAGTTCCCTAAAATCAGTATTGGCGCTCCTAGAAGGCTCTAGCTAAGCGTTTTATGAACTGAGGCTCTAACTTAATATGAAATGTATAAAACTTCTGACACATCTAGAAGTTTCTTTCTGGATTGTAAATAACATTTCTTTCATGCATGTTAAAGATTTTTAATGTGGGTCAGCTTTTTTCATGAAACTGCATGAACTAGCGTTTTCTGACTGAGAAAAGACGTTTTAGAGCGTTTCCAAGCATTCCTTGGTTTGATGAGCTGACATGCCTAAAAACATTTTTGGCGATCCTAGAAGGCCCAGACTAAGGGTTTTATGAACTGAGTCTCTAATTAAATTTCATATGCAATAAACTTCTAACACATAAAGAATTGTCTTTCTGCATTAAATAACATTTCTTTCATGCATCTGAAACATTTTTTAATATGGGTCAGCTTTTTCACAAACTGCATGAACTAGCTGCTTTCTCACTGAGAAAAAAGACGCTTTGTGAGCCGCTTCTCCAAGCATGCCTGGTTTCATGAGCTGAGTTGCCTGGGGTAAATCAGATTACGCTCCTGTAGCTGCTCTTAACTGCCGCTTTATGAACTGAGGCTGTAACCAAATTTTCATATGCAATAAACTTCTAACACATTAAGAATTGTCTTCTGCATTGTAAATAACATTTCTTTCATGCATCTGAAACATTTTTACCATGGGTCAGCTTTTTTTCATGAAACTGTACGAACTAGTTGCTTTTCTCTACTGAGAGAAAAAGACGTTTTAGAGCGTTTCCAAGCATGCCTTGGTTTCATGAGCTGAGTTGCCTAAAATCAGTATTGGCGTTCCTAGAAGGCCCAGACTGAGCGCTTTATGAACTGAGGCTCTAACTAAATTTCATATGCAAAAAACTTCTGACACATCAAGAAGTGTTTTTCTGCATTGTAAATAACATTTCTTTCATGTAATTCTGAACATTTTAATATGGGTCAGCTTTTTTCATGAAACTGCATGAACTAAAGCTCTCACTGAGAAAAAAGACGCTTTTAGAGCCGCTTCCAAGCATGCCTTGGTTTCCATGAGCTGAGCTGCCTTAAAATCAGGGACTGGCGATCCTAGAAGGCCCAGAGTAAGCGTTTTATGAACTGAGTCTCTAACTAAATTTCATATGCAATAAACTTCTAACACATCAAGAATCGTCTTTCTGCATTGTAAATAACATTCCGTTCATGCATCTGAAACATTTTTAATGTGGGTCAACTTTACTCATGAAACTTCATGAACTTTCGTTTTCTCACTGAGAAAAGACGTTTTAGAGCGTTTCCAAGCATGCCTTGGTTTCATGAGCTAGGATGCCTAAAATCACTATTGGCGTTCCTAAAAGGCTCTAGCTAAGTGTTTTATGAACTGAGGCTCTAACTTAATATGAAATGTATAAAACTTCTGACACATCTAGAAGATTCTTTCTGGATTGTAAATAACATTTCTTTCATGCATGTGAAAGATTTTTAATGTGGGTCAGCTTTTTTCATGAAACTGCATGAACTAGCGTTTTCTGACTGAGAAAAGATGTTTTAGAGCGTTTCCAAACATGCCTTGGTTTCATGAGCTGAGTTGCCTAAAATCAGGATTGGCGTTCCTAGAAGGCTCTAGCTAAGCGTTTTATGAACTGAGGCTCGAACTTAATATGAAATGTATAAAACTTCTGACACATCTAGAAGTTTCTTTCTGATTGTAAATAACATTTCTTTCATGCATGTGAAAGATTTTTAATGTGGGTCAGCTTTTTTCATGAAACTGCATGAACTAGCGTTTTCTGACTGAGAAAAGACGTTTTAGAGCGTTTCCAAGCATTTCTTGGTTTGATGAGCTGACATGCCTAAAAACATTTTTGGCGATCCTAGAAGGCCCAGACTAAGCGTTTTATGAACTGAGTCTCTAACTAAATTTCATATGCAATAAACTTCTAACAAATTAAGAATTGTCTTTCTGCATTGTAAATAACATTTCTTTCATGCATCTGAAACATTTTTAATATGGGTCAGCTTTTTTCATGAAACTGCATGAACTAGCGCTTTCTCACTGAGAAAAGACGTTTTAGAGCGTTTCCAAGCATGCCTTGGTTTTATGAGCTGAGTTGCCTAAAATCAGGATTGGCGTTCTTAGAAGGCTCTAACTAAGCGTTTTATGAACTGAGGCTGTAACTAAATTTCATATGCAACAAACTTCTAACACATTAAGAATTGTCTTTCTGCATTGTAAATAACATTCCGTTCATGCATCTGAAACATTTTTAATGTGGGTCAACTTTATTCATGAAACTTCATGAACTTTCGTTTTCTCACTGAGAAATGACGTTTTAGAGCGTTTCCAAGCATGCCTTGGTTTCATGAGCTGACATGCCTAAAAACATTTTTGGCGATCCTAGAAGGCCCAGACTAAGCGTTTTATGAACTGAGTCTCTAACTAAATTTCATATGCAATAAACTTCTAACACATTAAGAATTGTCTTTCTGCATTGTAAATCACATTTCTTTCATGCATCTGTAACATTTTTAATATGGGTCAGCCTTTTTCACGAAACTGCATGAACTAGCGTTTTCTCAGTGAGAAAAGACGTTTTAGAGCGTTTCCAAGCATGTCTTGGTTTCATGAGCTGAGTTGCCTAAAATCAGGATTGGCGTTCCTAGAAGGCTCTAACTAAGCGTTTTATGAACTGAGGCTCTAACTTAATATGAAATGTATAAAACTAATGACACATCTAGAAGTTTCTTTCTGGATTGTAAATAACATTTCTTTTATGCATGTGAAACATTTTTAATGTGGGTCAGCTTTTTTCATGAAACTGCATGAACTAGCGTTTTCTGACTGAGAAAAGACGTTTTAGAGCGTTTCCAAGCATGCCTTGGTTTCATGAGCTGACATGCCTAAAAACATTTTTGGCGATCCTAGAAGGCCCAGACTAAGCGTTTTATGAACTGAGGCTCTAATTAAATTTCATATGCAATAAACTTCTAACACATTAAGAATTGTCTTTCTGCATTGTAAATAACATTTCTTTCATGCATCTGTAATATTTTTAATATGGGTCAGCTTTTTTCATGAAACTGCATGAACTAGCGTTTTCTCACTGAGAAAAGACGTTTTAGAGCGTTTCCAAGCATGCCTTGGTTTGATGAGCTGAGTTGCCTAAAATCAGGATTGGCGTTCCTAGAAGGCTCTAACTAAGCATTTTATGAACTGAGGCTGTAACTAAATTTCATATGCAATAAACTTCTAACACATCAAGAATTGTCTTTCTGCATTGTAAATAACATTCCGTTCATGCATCTGAAACATTTTTAATGTGGGTCAACTTTATTCATGAAACTTCATGAACTTTCGTTCCCCTTCAGTCGTTTCACTACGACGTTACATATGGGAACTCGCTTGAGAGTCCAATCATCTCCAAGCCGTATTCAAAAGGCCAATGAACATTCATGAACATTGGCGAGTGGTATTTGCATGCCGAGCCACTCCCCCGTACATACGGGTATATAAGATGGCGGCGTGCAACCGCTCATTCAGACTTTTGCTTTTGCAGCCTCGTCTTCTGAGCCATTTAAAAAAAAAAAAAAGAAAAGAGTTCCTGAGTTCACACTTTCTCTGCTGGCGTGCTGCCGAGCTACTAAAAGAGCTTCATCTAAAAGAGCGTTCGGCAGCCGCCAGCCTAATCCTGCGGGCTGCCGTTTTCACGGCATTCAAGCCTCCCGCACTCCAGCGAGCCCCGCCCGTTTGAGAGCACAGTTGTGCCGCGGTTCCTCCCTGGGCGGACCGGGATTTCAAAAGAGTAAATTTCTCATGGCTGTCGAGGACATCTTCCCGGTATGTCTCTCCGGCCGTGCGCTTCCAGGTGCGGTAGTTTCCTCGCCTCTTTGGACGGACATGATCGCTGTCTCACGTGCCTGGGCCGAGAGCACGCTGAGGCAGCGTTCACGGATGGTACGTGCGTTCATTGCGAACGTATGTCCATGGCTGCGTTAAAGTCCCGCCGCTCATTCATGAGTAGGCACCCCTTGTTGTCTTCCCGCGGTAAAAAAAAAATAAATAAATAAAAAAATAAATAAATAAAAGCCGCGATGAGGCACTTGGGGGACATTCAGGTGACTGTGCAGAATGTTCCGTCGGCCCCCAAAGCCCCGCGGACTTCTGCGGCACCGCGCAGTCCCGTTGAGCTGCCAGAGCAGTATACCTCCCCGTACAGCGGGCTGGGTATCTCCTTTGGCGCTCCCCAGGAGATCGAGATGTCTGCTGCAGCATCAGAGGGAGAGTCTGACGATGAGGCTGACGACTCGGCGGGTCGGTAACCCTCTGCGGTTGCCGCCCCGTCTGAGACGGATGCTGAACTGTCGGCTATGCTCCTCCGAGCCGCCAAGGAGATCGGTCTGGAGGTGCCCAAAACACCTCCGGCCGATCCCTCTAGGCTGGATGATTGGTTTCTGGGGAGGGCTCCCGCGACACCGCCGCGCTCTCCCCCAGTGCCTTTCTTCCCGGAGGTGCATGAGGAGCTGGTGAGGACTTGGCGAGCCCCGCACTCTTCTCGTCCACGTCCCAGCTCCTCTCCCCTCGCTTCTCTCGATGGCGGTGCAACCCGGGGTTATGAGGCGGTCCCTCAGGTCGAGCGCGCTGTCGCGGTGCATCTATGCCCGCCCGGCGCTGCCACCTGGCGGGATCGGCCCCATCTCCCCTCCAGAGCGTGTAAGTTCTCGTCTGCGCTCACGGGCCGGACTTACCACGCCGCTGGACAGGCTGCCACCGCCTTGCACGCCATGGCCACCTTACAGGTGTACCAGGCCAAGGTGTTGAAACACCTGCACGAGAGGGGTTCTGACCAGGGTGCAATGGAGGAACTCCGCGCCGCCACCGACTTCTCCCTCCGGGCTACGAAGGTGACGGCGCGTTCCCTTGGTCAGGTGATGTCCACCATAGTGGTCCAGGAGCGACATCTATGGCTGACCCTGGCCCAGATGGCAGATGTCGACAAATCACGGTTTCTCGACGCTCCTATCTCCCAGGGCGGCCTATTTGGCGACACCATTGAGGACTTTGCCCAGCAGTTCGCGGCGGTTCAAAAGCAGACGGAGGCGATTAAACACATCCTGCCCCGCCGCGACATTCCAACCACGTCCGCAGGGCCCCAACCTCCGCCTGCTCGTCGCCGAGGGTTCCAAACAACCAGCTCCGTCCCCTGCTAAGGTACATGACACCAGATTGGCAGCCCGACGTCGAGCTGGCCGTGGGAGAGCGGGCAACCCGGAGGTGGAGGGAATCGCTCTTTGGGGGATGACAACATCAACGTCCCCACTCCCGGTGGAGGGCCGGGAGCTGTCACAGAAAGAGTCAATTCTCTCACCTCCGGGGTTCAGGCCCCGAGTTCCATCTTTGAGCAGCTCCCAAGAAGTGTCTCCTCGGATTCGGACTCGGAGCCTGATGTCGCCAGCGCGGGAACCAGGGAAGAAGGTAAGCGCTGCCCAGTGCAGTCTGACTTTTCTCCAGGACGTTCTTCCTTCTGGGATCAGTCCCTTCCCCTTCCCCCCCCCAGGCTGCCCCACTGCGGTCACGTCGGTCAACGTCCCTTTGATACCCCTGGCGACCAGGCTGGGAGCCTGGCTTCAGCTTCCCAGCCCCTCGCGGTGGTTGATTAGGACGGTACGTCTCGGCTATGCGATTCAGTTCGCCAGGCGTCCGCCCAGGTACAGAGGCGTCCTTTCCACTTCTGTCCATTCGGACACACATGCTGCTGTGCTTCGTGCGGGGGTTGCAGTCCTACTGGCGAAGGACGCAATCGAGCCTGTCCCTCCAGCAGAGATGAAGTCAGGGTTTTACAGTCCTTACTTCATCGTGCCCAAAAAGAGCGGTGGGTTAAGACCCATCCTGGATCTTCTAGCTCTGAATCGGTCCCTTCTCAGGCTGCCGTTCAAGATGCTCACGACGAAGCGCATCCTAACATGCATTAGTCCCCAGGATTGGGTTGCAGCCATCGACCTGAAGGACGCGTACTTTCACGTCTCGGTCCTGCCTCGACACAGACCCTTCCTACGGTTTGCTTTCGAGGGTCGAGCGTATCAGTACAAAGTGCTTCCATTTGGCCTCTCCCTCTCTCCCCGCGTCTTTACGAAAGTCGCGGAGGCTGCCCTGTCCCCTCTTTGGCAGGCGGGCATTCGCATCCTCAACTATCTCGACGACTGGCTTCTCATAGCTCACTCGCGAGATCTGTTGTGCGAACAGAGGGACTTGGTGCTCCGGCACCTCAGCCATCTGGGCCTTCAGGTCAACCGAGAGAAGAGCAAACTCTCCCCAGTGCAGAGGATCTCTTTTCTCGGTGTGGAGCTAGACTCGGTCAGTATGACAGCCCGCCTCACCAACGAGCGCGCGCAGTCAGTGCTGAAGTGTTTGGAGTCATTCAGACACAAAACAGCGGTCCCTCTCAAAACATTTCAGAGGCTCCTGGGGCATATGGCAGCCACAGCCGCAGTGACGCCGCTCGGCCTGCTTCATATGAGACCGCTTCAGCGCTGGTTACACGATCGAGTCCCGAGATGGGCATGGCACCGTGGCACACTCCGGATTGGCGTTTCCCCGCAGTGTCGCCGCCTGTTCAGCCCGTGGTCAGACCCGGCCTTCCTTCGGGCCGGAGTCCCCCTGGGACAAGTCTCCAGGCATCTTGTGGTATACACGGATGCCTCTTCCACGGGTTGGGGTGCTGTATGCAACGGGCAAGCAGCATCGGGCTCCTGGACAGGACCTCGACTGCAATGGCATATCAATTGCCTAGAGTTGTTGGCTGTGCTTCTGGCCCTTAGTCGCTTCCGACCGACGTTGCGTCACAAGCACGTGCTTGTTCGCACCGACAGCACAGCGACTGTAGCCTACATCAACCGTCAGGGTGGTCTACGCTCCCGTCGCATGTCACAACTCGCCCGCCATCTGCTCCTATGGAGTCAAACGTGGCTGAAATCGCTACGTGGCGTTCACATTCCAGGAGAACTCAACCGTGCAGCCGACCAGCTCTCACGGCAGTCCACCCATCCTGGAGAATGGCGACTCCACCCCGAGACAGTCCAGCTGATTTGGAGCCATTTTGGGGAGGCCCAGATAGATCTGTTTGCTTCCCCCGAATCCTCCCACTGCCAGCGGTTCTACTCCCTCAGCGAGGCTCCCAACAGCCTCGGCAGGGACGCACTGGCACACAGCTGGCCTCCGGGGCCCAAGTACGCCTTTCCCCCAGTGAGCCTCCTTGCACAGACACTGTGCAAGATCAGGGAGGACGAGGAGCAGGTTCTGCTGGTTGCGCCATACTGGCTCACCCGGACCTGGTTTCCAGAACTCATTTCCCTCACGGCAGCCCCTCCCTGGAAAATCCCCTTGAGGAGAGACCTTCTTTCTCAGGGGATGGGCACAATTTGGCACCCGCGCCCCGACCTGTGGAACCTGCACGTCTGGTTTCTGGACGGGACGCGTCAGACCTCTCCGACCTTCCACAGGCCGTGATAGAAACTATCACTCAGTCCAGAGCC
>VONZ01003461.1:0-21129 GCA_012976165.1 Labeo catla
TAAATGGTTCAACATTGCATTATATGTAATTTTGCTGTAAAAATATCATCAAAATTATGGTTTTTGAAAGTTAAACCTATGAAATACCATAATTTACAGCAAAACACTGTAAACTAGAGTACTTTACCATATCGTGAAAAGTTATAAATGGTTTTGCATTGCATTATATGTAATTTTACTATAAAATATAATCAAATTTGTGACTTTTGCAAGTAAAAATGATAAATTACCATGTAATTTTTAGTGAAAAACAATTATGTTACCTTACCAGAGTGAGAAATTGTAAATTGATAGTTGCATTATATTTAATTTTACTGTAAAATACAGCCAAATGGTTTTACAAGTTGGAAACTATGAATTACAATATCATTTATGGTAAAGGAAAAACACCAGTAAGTTACCTTACCATATACAGTGCCCTCCACAAATATTGGCACCCTTGGTAAATATGAACAAAGGCAGCTGTGGAAATAAATCTGCATTGTTTATCCTTTTGATCTTTCATTTAAAAAATTCACAAAATTCTAAAGTTTCATTGAAGTAACACAATGGAAAGTGAGGAGAAAATCTCATTATGAAATAAATGTTTTTGTCCAGTTCACGTTGGCCACAATTATTGGCACCCCTAGAAATTCTTATGAGTAAAATATCTCTGAAGTATATTTCCACTCATGTTTAAAAATTTTTTTTAGCACACCAGGGTGACTAGGAACATTAAATTGTCCAGCCATGACTTCCTGTTGCACAGGATTGTAAATATGAGGAACACAAAGGCCAAATTTCCCTTAATTGTCCATCACAAGGAGTAAAACCAAAGAACATAGTTCTGATGTGCAGAACAAGACTGCTGAGCTTCACAAAATAGAAAGTGGCTGTAAGAAAAGACCTAAAGCATTGAAAATTCCCATTTCCACCATCAGGGCAATAATTAAGAAGTTCCAATCAACTAAAGATGTTACAAATCTGTCTAGAAGAGGACGTGTGTCTATATCGTCATAACGGATGGTGAGGAGGAGACTTTGAGTGGCCAAAGACTCTCCAAGGATCACAGCTGGAGAATTGCAGAGATTAGTTGAGTCTTGGGGCCAGAAAGCCTAAAAAAAAAAAATGTAATAGCCCCTACATCACCGCATGTTGTTTAGGAGGGTTTCAAGAGAAATCCTGCTTGCTCATCCAAAAAACAAACTCCAGCATGTTTAGTTGTCAGATATGACTAGAACTTCAAACGGGACTGGCTTCTATGGTCAGAAAACGAGCTTTTTGGCAGCAAACACTCAAGATGGGTTTGGTGCAAACAGGGATAAAAAGTACCCCATGCCCACATTTAAATAAACTGCTGGGTCTTTAATGTTCTGGGCGTATTTTTCTGCCAGAGATCCTGGACATCTTGTTTAGATACATAGCATCATGGATTCTATCAAATACTAAGAGATAAAAAAAATCTAAACCTGACTGCCACTGTTAGAAATCTTATAATGGGCCGTGTTTAGATATTTCCTCAGGACAATGATCCAAAACAAACACAAAAATGTGTCACTGAGAACAAAAAGAAGCTTCTGCCATGGCCGTTCCAGTTCCCTGACCTGAACCCTTTAGAAAATGAGTGGGGTGAACTGAAGAGGAGAAGGACCAACATGGAACTGGGAATCTGAAGGATCTGGGGAGATTCTATTTGAAGGAATGGTCTCTGATCTCAGGGATTATAGGAGAAAATTCAGAGCTGTTATCTTGGGAAAAGGACGTTGAAATAATTGGGTGCCAATAATTGTGGCCAGCGTGAACTAGAGAAAAACAATTATTTAATAATGAGATTTCCCCCAAACTTTCTATTGTTTTACTTCAGTGAAAGGTTAGAATTTTGTGATTTTTTTTAAAATGAAAGACCAAAAGCATAAACAAATCAGATTTATTTCCACAGCTGCCTTTGCTCATATTTATCAAGGGTGCCAATATTTGTGGAGGGCACTGTATGGAAAAAAAATGCATGATGGCATGATATGTAATTTTACTGTGAGAATCAATTATTTATTTATTTTTTCATTTTTTTATTTTTTTTTTTACTACCTGGGTTATCATGGTGGTTATTAGTTATTTTTTTAAAGGATTTTGGTAGTTCAAGTTTATGTTTATAAATTGTAAAATACCATTTTTTTTAAATTTGAAACAAAAATATTTTAGGAAATATTAGGAAAGGTCCTAAATATGAGAGACTTGGTAAACACCTCTATATATTTTTATATAATGTCTAAATTCTCTATTTCCCATCACTTTAAGCAGCAGTCTTTCTGCAGAGGAAGTTTAGGGCGTACATGTATTCATTTTGGGATTTTTTCTCTTTGCATATTTCATGTGGGCCAAACAACACAGAAGCACTCTGACTGTACTCTTCTCTTGCAGTCGTATTGTTTCTCGGGCCTCTCATAGCTGTGTTCTGCTAAAACTTTGGCCTGAATGTACTTGAGCTGAAATCCAAGCGCCTCTCATTGTTTATTAATGTAAGTGCTGCGCAGGCCGCAGTCAAACCCTCTTATCTGCTTCTCTCTCGCTCCCCTTCTCAACTCACATCCACTTTATCTTTTGAATGCTAAGTGCCAGCACACCTTCATAAAATGTTTTGTCAAAAGCATTTGAAATAATCAGCGGCGCTCGCCATGGCTGTTAATATCGCTTAAAGTGAGGCATGAACTCGGTTAAGCTGCACGAGTTCGGGTTTGTGTGTTGTTGCATTATGAAACGTCACTGGCAGTGTTTATTCTTATGACAGACATTTGCATGAATTATCTTCATCTTCAGTCAGATTTCTGTCATGGCAGACAGTCTGAAGAGAATCTAAGCCAGTTAGTTAAAGTTAAACTGTTGATGAGTTTGGGTTAGTGAGCAGTACAAACCACTAAAACAAAGCATTTACCTCCTAAAAGGTTGACCAGATGTCAGTTTTAATATATGCCCATGTATTTAAAAAATAAATAAATAATTAAATAAAATAAAATAAAGCATGGTCAACATAGCCTTTAAAACCACAAACAAAAAATAACATTTGAAAAATTACTAAAAGTAAAATTAAATATAAAGTAAAAATGTAAGTTAATTGAATTTAAAATTACGAATTATCATATGATTTATAGTGAAAAACAGTAAGTTACCAGTAAGTTTTACCATATAGTTTTTGGTAAAAAAAAAAATATATATATATATATATATATATAATTTGAACAGTTAAAATATTTGTTAAATATTTTTTTATCTATCATATATATGATAAAATATATTTGCCATAATTGCAACTTTTTATTTCACATTTAATTTAACTAAGTGCTAAAATAACTAAAACAAAAATGAATAAATCAAAGTTAATAAAAACTATAGACTTCAAAAAAATTAAATTGTTAAAAAATAATAAACAATAAATTTAAGACACAATTAAAATTGCCAAAAATATACAAAAAATTACTAAAACTGTAACTGATCGATATTGTTAAATAATGTTATATTTATCATATATATGATAAAATATATTTGCGATAATTTCAACTTTTTATTTCACAATTCAGACTTGCAATTCTGACTTTTTTCTGCATGCAGGTTTATTAGTTAACTAAATTCTGAATTGTAAGCTAAAAAGTTGCAATTACTTCTTTAATTTAAATTTTTTTTGTTAATTCCATGGTGGAAAAAATACTAGAAAAATAGAGAATTGAGAAAAAAAGTCATTAAAAAACATTAAAATTACATTATTTATTTATTTATTTGTTTGATTTATTGTTTGTTTTTAATTCTGTGGTATATAAACAAGCTTTGATATTGCATGAAAAAAATATATATTGTACATTTGGCAGATGCTTTTATCTAGTGTGATTTACATTGCATTGAAGGTATACATTTCATCAGCTCATGCATTCCCTGGGAATTGAACCCATGTCCTTGGTGTTGCAAGCATCGTGTCCCCATTTTTTTTTTAACTCATAGATAATAACAAGTAAGATTTCAATTATATTTTGAGCCCTAAACCAGGAAATGCACCTTTTTATTGAGGCATCATGGCATCGTGCATAAAGTTTTGCGTGACCATCATTTACAAAAAAGACCCAAATCACCCTGTGGTGTCCACTAACCCTATAAACACATATCAGATCAGGCCATGGCATATTGGGAAGCCCATAAAATCTTAAGCACATCTTTTCATTACATGTGGCCGGTGTTTATGGGTAGTTAGCGGGCCGTGGGCGACCGCAGGGCAGAGCTGGCCTTTCTGTCTATGGCTTTCTGATGAGGTTAACGCTCTTCTAATGTGCTAATATGGGGGTGAGGATGTCCAATCATGAATTAATGCCACCCCAACACCCTCAGCAAGGACGGCAATCTTTTCTGCATCCCTTCTCATGATGCAATCTTCGCTACGCTGTGATGAATTAGGCCAGGCAGGTCATGCGATAAGAGAATAAACAGCGAAGCAGAGCCCAAAATAAGAAACAGACTGGTGATAAGCTGAAGTCTTGGCTTCACAAACCTGCCTGTTCAGAACAAAGAGAGTGACTCAATAAATAAATAAATAAAACCCCCAAAAAAGTACTGTTCAAAAAATGGGATACTGGTAAGCATTCAACAATTAAATCTTTTATTTTAATTATTTCAAAATATTTTAAATATATTTTATAAATTATTTTGTTATTTAAAAAAATTCTATATTTCTAGATTTATTTTTTAAATCTTTTATATAATAATTATATGCGTCTTCTTTTCTAATAAATAATTAATTGCTAGACTTTTTGCATTAAAAAAATACATTTGTTAACTGAATTAAAATAAGCATTAACTGAAATAAAATAAAAGAATCTTATTTTATTTCAGCAAGTTGCCAATGAAACATTTATAATTTTCATTTAATTTAAAATAGTATTAAATATTATTAAATAGTATTAAAATAACTAAAACAAAAATTAATACATAGAAATAAAAATTATGGGCATAAAAAATTTAATTGTTAAAATATAATAAATAATACATTTATTAAAACACTATTAAAATGAATACATTAAAAAATAATACATTATTAAAAGACTAAAAAAAATTATATATACACATTTTAAAAAATAAAACAACAATGACAGAAATACACAAAACAATTACTAAAATTGCTACTAACTGATAAATAAAAAGCAATACATCCACTAATAATGAAAAAAAGTAAAAAAAAACAAATAATAAAAAGTAGTAAATACTATATAGATGTATTTAAAAATAATAATAACAATAATAATAATAATAATAAAAATCCAAAAATACAAAATAAAATTACAAAATTTTTAACTAATAAATAAAAAAGAATACATTAATTAAAAAACATAATAAAATAAATATAAATAAATAAAAATTATATACACACACACAAAAAAAAATAAAAAATAAAACAACAATGCCAGTAACACACACACACAAACACTCATTAAAAATGAACATAATAAAATATAAAAAATTATATAAATAAATAAAATGAAAAATCATGAAGTCTTGGCTTGGCTTGACACCTTCCTGTTCAGAACAAAGAGTGAATAAATAAAAACCAAAAAAAGTACTCTTCAAAAAATGGGATGCTGGTAAACATACAACAATTAAACATTTTATTGTAATATTTTTTAAAATATATTTTATTAATTATTTTGTCATTAAAACATTTCTAGATTGCTAGATTTATTTTTAAAATATTTTTCTTTTTAATTTTTTAAATATAATAATTATATTGCATCTTCTTTTCTATTTTTTTTTTTTTTTACATTCTGCATGAAAAAATGATCTCTCAAAACACGAAGTGAAGTGTTGTGATGGAGAAGATTTTTTTTGCGATGGCGCTTCTGTGAAAATGAAATGACATCTGGGAAAAAGAGAGAAACTTCCCGCTGTGTTTTCTGATATCGGTCTGGTCGTGACTCTTTGCAGCACATGAAACAAATTGACCGTAACAAGAAAATATTAATAGTCAAGTTTATGCGCTGGAAATTGTCAATTTACATAAGTAGCAAATGTGTTAGTGGGTTATATTTGGTTTTCAGTCTCATTTCCCCCAGGAGGCAGAGCATACTGTATATACAGATGCATCATTACTTTAGCGACCTACAGTTTGTAGATACACCAGATATTAATGACCCAGTTTAAATAAAAACACCTGATTTCATCATATATAGATTTTGTTGATTGCTCTGGATCCGCCTCTTTCCTCCTGCACCAATCAGAGCACGTCAGAGCTGATTGACAGCTGTCATGCCGGTTCAGATGAAAGCTCCCGTGGTTCTTCACTGTCATTTTGATCTCATAGATGATGAGTGATGCTCTTGTTTATGTTTACGAGCATGCATTTTCAATGCAATATGTCTCTTTTATTTCCCCTGATGGTCATTTGATTTCCTTTCGTATGTTCTCTCATGTTTTATTTATCATCTTTTAATTTTATTGCAGTCTGCCTGACCAAAAGTGAAGGTTGTGGCTTTTTAACAGAACATTTATTGATTTTATTTATTGCATCATCTTTAATATGCAGTAGGAGAAATGCAATATGCAACATATACACGCATTGTCAGTTGCATTCACTTTTATTGAATGAAAGCTTGCAATAAATGCATTATTGTAAATGTTACCAAACTAGCCATTAGTTTAATTAGATAAATAGTTCATTTGTGTTTTAGTGTAATGGTTAAGCATTACCGTAATCCTAAGCATGTTTGTTAGTTAACTAAACCAAAAAAAATAATAATACAAAAAAAAAGAAAATCATTACTTAAAAATTATGTTTATTTAAAAATGTAATAATAAAATAAATAATGAAATAAAATATATAAAACTTATAAAACTTTCATTTAACTAAGTACTAAAATAACTAAAACAAAAATTAATAATTAAAAATTAATAAAAACTATAGACATAAAAAAAATCAAATTGTTAAAAAATAAATACATATATTAAAACACAATTAAAATGAATACATTAAAAAACAATAAATTAATAAAAAAAATGCTAAAAACACACACAAAAAATGTACTAATAATTGATACTTAAAAATCAATACATTTATTAAAAATGAAAAAATAATAAATACATTTTAAAAAGAATAATAAAAAATAATAAACACTATATGGACATTTTTAAATTTTAAAAAATACCTAAATAAATGACAAAATCTTTCACCAACAAATAAAAATGACTACATTTAATTTAAAAAACGAAAACATAATAAAATAAATAAAATAAAAATGTATAAAAATGAACAAATACTATATGTAGCTACTATAGTTATTGTTAACATTTTGAATTAAAAGTTTATTTTTTATTTTTATCGTAATTTTAGCTAAAGTATTAGTAATTTTGTTGTGTTTTTGACCTTTGTACTAGTATTTGGGTTTTTAAAATATGTTTATTTTAGTTATTTTAGTACACCAAGTTCAATCAATTAAAAACTGTTTATAAAGTTTTTTATATATTTTATTTTCAGTTTCAATTAATCTGGATTTTATCTCAAGTTAATTTGTAAGGTTTTCATGGCTACTATAGTTATTGTTAATATTTTGAATTAAGATGTTATTTTTATATTTTTTGTTTTCATTTTGTATATTCATTTTTAGTTATTATTATAATTATTATTATTATTATTATTATTATTATTAAGTTAAAAAAAATGGCACCAAAAAATACAACAAAATTACTACAGCTTAAACTAAAATATAAAGTGTAAAAAAATAAAGAAATAAAAATATAACACTGGTATGAGCACTAGTAATTGTGATGCTTGCCCTAGCAATCAGCAGTAATTAGCTCAGGGCTGCTATGTTTAACCCAGCGCTTGGGTTGTTCTTCAGATGTTTTGTACGCCTGCGTCTCGAGACGCGATGAATACTCTGACGTGTCTCTTTGTGAATGTGGCACGCTTTCATTCCAGCCGGTCCTCGGCAGTTTTGCCGACACCGAAATGGGAAACTTAAACTGCCTGCTTTTCCTTTTCCAGCAAAACAGAGTTTCCTTTTCAAGGATGTTTCCTCTTGAAGAAGTAGAAAGCCTGTCGTTTAGAAAGATGAAGCGTGCAAGATCAGTAAGAAGGTGAATTCTTCAAAAACACATGCTACGATTCATCCTTGACACAAAAAGAAGAAAACAACTCGACGAGATGCTGAAAACATCAGCCGTTTGGGAAACGCGCTACAAAAATACTGAGAGCAGAAACGAAACGGCGACGTGCAGGACTAAAGTTGAATACTTTGAGATCTCTACAACGCTGCTAATGAATATAAACTGTAATATCACCCAGAAATCTTTCTTTATAGTCTGCAAGAGAAAAACAGTAGAATTATAGAGCAAAAATCATTCATCTATCATTGCAGATGAGAACTATTGAATTTTTATAAAAAAAAGATATAAAACCAGATTGCATCAGTCACATCCGTCGGCAGTTTCCCACAATACCTTCAGCAATAAAAATCCTATTATGCCACATTCGAAATCCATCTGATGCATTCGGTTCACTTGTTATTGCCGGTTTATTGTCACACCCACCAAACCTCAAAAACAGCATTAATAATAGCAAACCGAGCAAGGAAAATTTGTTTTAAACCTCTTGAAACCAAATCACTACAGCGTAAGGTAGGTCATGATTGAAGTTTCCATACTATTCCCACTATTTCTGCAGTTTGCATATGTTCTGCATGCACAGAATACCCAGATGAGCCACTACATTTGCATTAAACAACAAAACACACTGGAAGACTGTATTCATATGCAGCTGATGATGGATATCAAGTCTCAAAATGTAATCAAATTCCGCGAATCTCACATATTTGTGTACAAAATTGGACTAAATACGAAAAATACTGTATTTATCTTCAAGAATATAAGTTGTACCACTTGCTGAATTACATCTAAACATATTGAGGTTGAATAAAAATGCTGCTTGATACTTTTGCATGATGCTTGCAACAACAAAGTCTTGGGTTTGATTCCCAGGGAATGCATGAACCGATCAAATGTAGCTTGAAAGCAATGTCGCTTTGGGTAAAAGCCAAATGCATGAATATAAATGATCAATCACTACTTGCAAAAAAAAAAATTGCGTTACATTTAACCTCATAATCTCTATCCAGGGTTCTGCGCGAAGTGGGTATTAAGGTCATTAAGATGCTACATAGTTTTTATTAATATTTTGAATTAGCTTTTATTTTTGTATTTTAATTTTAAATTTAGTTTTAGTAATTTTGTTGTGTTTTTGTCATTTGTACGAGTGTTTGGGTTTTTAAATTAATTTTTATTTCAGTTTTAGTTTATTTAAGTGCATCAATTTAAACTAATTGAATTAAAATAAATTAAAATCAGTTTTTATTTCAAATAACAAAAATTTTATGGTTTTCATGGCTGCTATAGGTATTGTTGACATTTTGAAGGAAAATTTTATTTTTATATTTTATTATTATATTTTATATTTTGTTTTCATAGTAATTTTAACTAAAAAAAAATTTTAGTAATTTCATTGTGTTTTTGACTTTTTTAATACGTTTAATTAGTTTTTATTTCAGTTTTAGTTAAGTGCATCAAGTTAAACTAATTGAATTAAAATAAATTAAAATCTGTTCATGAAGTTTATTTTTATAACTTTATTTCACGTAAATTAACACAATTTTTATTGTTTTTATGGCTTCTACAGTTATTGTTGACATTTTAATTACAATTTTATTATGTTTTATTCATTTTTTTTTCATTGTAATTTTAGCTAAAGTTTTAGTAATTTTGTTGTTTTTGATATTTGTAGTAGTATATGATTTTTTAAAAATATGTTTAAATCATTTTTATTAATTTTTATTCAGTTTTAGTTTTAGTTATTTTAGTACATCACGTTAAACTAATTGAATTAAAATTAAAATCTGCTTATAAAGTTTATTTTCAGATTTTTATTTCAAGTAAATTAACACAATTTTGATTGTTTTCATGGCTTATTTATTGTTAACATTCTGAATTAACATTTTATTTTTATATTTTATTGATTTTTTATCTTTTGTTTTCATTGTTATTTTAGCTAAAGTTTCAGTAATTTGTGTTTTTGACATTTGTACTACTATTTGGGTTTTTAAAAAATATGTTTATTTAGTTTTTTTATTAATTTTTATTTCAGTTTTAGTTATTTTAGTACATCAAGTTAAATTAATTGAATTAATCTGTGTATAAAATGTATTTGTATATATTTTATTTTCAGTTTCAATTTTTTTTTCTTTGAATTCAGGTAAAGTAACAATTTTTTTCATGCCTACTATAGTTTTTGTGAACATTTTGAATTAAAATGTTATTTTTTATTTTCACTGTAATTTTAGTTAAAGTTTTAGTAATATTATTTTGTCATTAGTTTTAGTCATTTTTAGTTTTAGAGTTTTTTTTTTTTTAATGTCTATATTATATATGGTTTTAGTTTTAGTTATTTATTTAGTACTTCAACTACTAAACAAAAATGAGAACTATAAATGTAGGTTAAAATTAAAATAAAATATTTATTTTATTTCAATGTACTTTTTTTAGTGTTACACATTAAAATATTTAACAACAGTATTTTTATTTATTTATTTTTCATTTTATTTATTTATTTATTTTTGTAAAACATACTCCAATAAAATGTTTGTTTTTCATCTATGAATTTTTTCTGTTTATTTCAGAATGACATCTTAAACTCCAGACTTGCATCTTGCAGTCTTAAAAATGAAGGTGTTTTACTGGCCTTTATGGTTCTGTGAAGAACTTGTAACAAAAAGATTGTTTCAAGAACAAAGATTCTTTATTAGAATTAAGGATTCCATGTTTCTTTACAGTGCAAAAAGTTTTTTCAGGTTATTAAAAAGTTCTTTCGGAAGGTCCTTTGGGGACGCAAAGCGGGTTCCTACGAAAACCCACCTTTATTTTGAAGAGTTTGCATCGCGTCTCTTTAAGAGCCAAAGGTTACAGCCTTTGCTGGCGAAATGCGAATGTTGAAATATCCACACACAGATTCCCAGCACGGCATTATAATGGAAATGCTATTGACCTTGGGACCGAGGTCTATAAAAGAAGATTATTAAAAATGTTCCGGAGCAGCAGCAGGGGTGGCCGCCCGAACAAACACTGATAAAGTAAAAGACTTCGGCCCAAATACTCCCCTGACAGGCCGATGAATCAATAGAGGAAGGCGTTTATGCATCACGGCCTGTCGTGCTGATGTACCAATATCCCACATCACCAGCTTTTACACGGAGAGAGACAGCCGTGCGTGAGCAGCGCCGAGTAATTTCGAGCGATCAATATCAGCCAGCCGCTGACCCACAAAGCGAGGAGCTTGGCAAAGGTGGTTATTTTTAGCAGGAGCAAAGTTTTCCCTCATAGCCGCTGCACTTCTCCCTCTCTCTAGAGAAGTGGGCTGAATTAACGGACGAGCCCGTGTGCCGCCGAAGGAAAGTTTCGCCGCGTGGCCTTAAGAAGGTCAGGCCGACAACTTTCCCCGTAACTTTAGATTTCGCCTTTCTCTCGGGGCGTCGCCAGTCACAGGTTCGCTCTAATGCGGTTTTGCGTGTCCTCTCGCAAATCTGAAATTGTAATATGATCCTCATATGGCCAATGAATAATGAATGAATAATCAATTAGTCACACGCTCAGCCGGGCCGCGGTCGCTGAGGAATATGCTGGAGAAATCATTGCCTGGTTATGAGTGACAGCACAGATGAGCCGTGTTTAAAGGGAAATTATTAACAAAAAATGAAGTTGTCATTTATTCAATCTCATGTTGATAAAGGAGATTGAAAGTTGACTGTAATTTTTTTTCCCAGCTCAAAGAAGCACCATGAAAGTCTCATTAAATTTTATCAAAACGTATATTTTTATTTTACTTAGATTTGGTGATTTAGATTTCTGCCTGTTTCCCACGTGCAATATTTTATTTTATTTTATTTTATTTCTACATACATGTGAACAAAGGCAGTATAAACCAGGGTCTGAGCCAGTGCTTAACTGAAATTAAAATTAAAAGGGGTTACAAAAAAATAGAGTTTATCTGAAATAAAGTAAACCTTAACTGCAAAAGTTATTATTATATTATTATTATTATTATATTTCAGTTTTAGCTTTTTTTTATACAAGAAATTAAACTAAATTAAAATAGAGATGTTGCCTTTGCTATTAGCTGAAATAAAATGTTTTATATAAAAATGTAATTAAAAAAATAATAATTAAAAATAAAATAATAATAAAATAAATAATTAAAAGAATATATATATATAATTTTTTTATTTATAATTACATTTTTATTATTTTTTTTACATTTTAATTTTTTGTTTTAGTTATTTTAGTACATTCAAATGAGATCATGAGATTTAGCTTAAATTACAAGTTTTTTATTACAATTTTTTTATTTATTTATACTACAATAACTAAAACTAAAATACAAAATTCTAATAATAAAAATTATATAGACATATTTAAAGCAAGAACCACTAAATATAATAAAAAAAAATTTAATCCCAGATAATTATTATTATTATTTTTTTTTTGCCTGAAATGAAATAAACCTTATTATTATTATTATTATTATTATTTCAGTTTTAATTATTCTATACATGAAATTAAACTAAATTAAATTGGAGATGTTGCCTTGGCTATTAGCTGAAAAAAATGTTTATATATATAATTTAAAAAAAAATTATTACATTTTTTTTAATTAATTTTCAGTTTTAGTTTTAGTTGTTAGTACATTAAAATGAGACCATGAGATTTATCTTAAATGATAGTTTTTTATATATATATATATGTTACAATATTTTTTTTTATTTTATTTTTTATTTTTCTAATTTATACTAAAATAGCTAAACTATAATACAAAATAATAATAATAATAATAATAATAATAGTAACTAGACATTTTTAAAAAGCAAAAACCACAAAAAAAATGAAGTAAAAAAAAATAAAGTTAAAATGGAAAATATACAAAGCGAAAAAAACTGATTGAAATATTAAAAAACTACAATAGTATCTCATTTCACTGGTTTGAGCACCTTTTAATCTTTTCTACCAAAGAAATAAGAAAGCTATATGGGTTTAAAACAACACAAGGGTGAGTAAACGATGACACAAAAAAGAAAAGCTTAAACCAGGAAAATCCAGGTGCTGCACTTTTCCGGCGGATTAGAGGATCACTTTGGTTGAGTGGCGGCAGAGGCGTGATAAAGAATTCATTTCACCCGCAGTAATGAAGAGGAAACTGTTGAATTAAACATGATCTGAGTGTACATTATATCCATATCATCAGCCACCATCATCACGATCAAAAAAACTGCAACTTTACAGCCTCTTTCCTCAAAGACACATTGAAGCTCTTGAATGAAAACAGATGCTTCACCTTCACAACATGTAAATACTGAGAAAACGCAAACACGTCCTTTCACTATTTTATGAAACAGAATTAAAAGAGAGAAATTCTTCAGTAACAGGGCTGCATGCAAAATCTGACAAACCAAATACGTTGCTTATTAATACCACTATGTAAAAAATATGACTTAAATTAATTGGGATAAGCAACATAAAACTAAATTCTTTAGATTAATAAATGAGATAACTATTATCTAACATAAATGTTAAACTATTATCTAAAATAAATTTGGATATAATCGGCAAAAACATTAAAGTTTGTAAAATATTTTTTAAAATCATACCTCATATTTATGACAGTGTGAAATTGTTGAAAAATAGTTTTAAAAAATGCATAAATGTATATTTTCTCCCATTTTGCATGCAACCATAATATTAAACAATTTCCCTTTTTTAATTATATTTTATGCACAAAATAACTTGGTGAATCCCATGTTTTTTAGAGAAATAAGTGTTAAATTAACTTTTATCTAAAAGAAATTTAGATTTAATTATTAGCATGAAACGGGATTCATCAAGTCTTTTCACTATATTGTGAAATTACATAAAATTTTTAAAATGAGAAAAGTATTTAGTAATTTTTTTTTTTACAGTGAATTATTATTATACCCATTGTTAAAATTAAATAATTATTAATTCATAATAATAGTAAATAAATTGTAATTAGAATATGTATTTAAAACTACACATTCAGTAAGTCATGGCTAATTATGGTTTTATGTTACATCATTAAAATAAGTTGAGCAGATAATAAATTTTTTATTAGTTATATTAAATTCAAGTCGGTTTAATGTAATTTAAGTTGAAATAGGTATGTTAAATAAACTATTATCTAAAATAAATTTGATAGAATTGGCATAAGCATGAAACTAGTTAGTTTTAAATGCATTTTTATTTATTTATTTATTTATTATTTAATAACAATCTTTTTTTATTTTATTTTTTACAGTGGGGATATTAATAATTCTTTGTTTAAAAATACAATCCCAAAAATGTATTATTTAGTTTCTCAGAAAATGCATGCCATTTTAACAACAATTTACATCTTTTAATTTTAATTTATTTAATCAAATAGTGGAAGAACTTGACAAATCCTTTGTTATAAGCATGAAACTAGTTAGTTTTAAATACATACCCTAATTATAATTTATTTATTTACTACTACTATTATTATTATTATTATTATTATTATTATTATTATTATTATTATTATTATTATTTAATAACAATAATTATTTTATTTTATTTTATTTTATAAAATATTTAATTTTTAAATTATTTAGTTCCTCAGATTTTGCATGCAACCATTTTAATAACAATTTCTGTCTTTTATTTTATTTAATCAAATAGTGGAAGAACTTGACAAATCCTGTTATAAGCATGAAACTAGTTAGTTTTAAATACATACCCTAATTATAATTTATTTATTTACTATTATTATTATTTAATAATAATTATTATTATTTTATTTTATTATTATTATTTTTTTTTTATTTTACAGTGGGGATATTAATAATCCTTTGTTTAAAAATACAACCCCAAAAATGTATTATTTAGTTTCTCAGAAAATGCATGCCATTTTAACAACAATTTACATCTTTTTATTTTATTTTATTTAATCAAACAGTGGAAGAACTTGACAAATCCTTTGTTATAAGCATGAAACTAGTTAGTTTTAAATACATACCCTAATTATAATTTATTTATTTACTACTATTATTATTATTATTATTATTATTTAATAACAATAATTATTTTATTTTATTTTATAAAATATTTAATTTTTAAATTATTCAGTTCCTCAGATTTTGCAAGCAACCATTTTAATAACAATTTCAGTCTTTTATTTTATTTAATCAAATAGTGGAAGAACTTGACGAATCCTGTTGTTATAAACATGAAACTAGTTAGTTTTAAATACATACCCTAATTATAATTTATTTATTTACTATTATTATTATTTAATAATAATCATTATTATTATTATTTTTTTTACAGTGGGGATATTAATAATCCTTTGTTTAAAAATACAACCCCAAAAATGTATTATTTAGTTTCTCAGAAAATGCAAGCCATTTTAACAACAATTTACATCTTTTTATTTTATTTTATTTAATCAAACAGTGGAAGAACTTGACAAATCCTTTGTTCCCCTTCAGTCGTTTCACTACGACGTTACATATGGGAACTCGCTTGAGAGTCCAATCATCTCCAAGCCTTATTCAAAAGGCCAATGAACATTCATGAACATTGGCGAGTGGTATTTGCATGCCGAGCCACTCCCCCGTACATACGGGTATATAAGATGGCGGCGTGCAACCACTCATTCAGACTTTTGCTTTTGGAGCCTCGTCTTCTGAGCCATTTAAAAAAAAAAAGAGTTCCTGAGTTCACACTCTCTCTGCTGGCGTGCTGCCGAGCTACTAAAAGAGCTTCATCTAAAAGAGCGTTCGGCAGCCGCCAGCCTAATCCTGCGGGCTGCCGTTTTCACGGCATTCAAGCCTCCCGCACTCCAGCGAGCCCCGCCCGTTTGAGAGCACAGTTGTGCCGCGGTTTCTCCCTGGGCGGACCGGGATTTCAAAAGAGTGAATTTCTCGCGGCTGTCGAGGACATCTTCCCGGTATGTATCTCCGGCCGTGCGCTTCCGGGTGCGGTAGTTTCCTCGCCTCTTTGGACGGACATGATCGCTGTCTCACGTGCCTGGGCCGAGAGCACGCTGAGGCAGCGTTCACGGATGGTACGTGCGTTCATTGCGAACGTATGTCCATGGCTGCGTTAAAGTCCCGCCGCTCATTCATGAGTAGGCACCCCTTGTTGTCTTCCCGCGGTAAAAAAAAAAATAAATAAATAAAAAAATAAATAAATAAAAGCCGCGATGAGGCACTTGGGGGACATTCAGGTGACTGTGCAGAATGTTCCGTCGGCCCCAAAGCCCCGCGGACTTCTGCGTCACCGCGCAGTCCCGTTGAGCTGCCAGAGCAGTATACCTCCCCGTACAGCGGGCTGGGTATCTCCTTTGGTGCTCCCCAGGAGATCGAGATGTCTGCTGCAGCATCAGAGGGAGAGTCTGACGATGAGGCTGACGATGAGGCGGGTCGGTACCCCTCTGCGGTTGCCGCCCCGTCTGAGATGGATGCTGAACTGTCGGCTATGCTCCTCCGAGCCGCCAAGGAGATCGGTCTGGAGGTGCCCAAAATACCTCCGGCCGATCCCTCTAGGCTGGATGATTGGTTTCTGGGGAGGGCTCCCGCGGCACCGCCGCGCTCTCCCCCAGTGCCTTTCTTCCTGGAGGTGCATGAGGAGCTGGTGAGGACTTGGCGAGCCCCGCACTCTTCTCGTCCACGTCCCAGCTCCTCTCCCCTCGCCTCTCTCGACGGCGGTGCAACCCGGGGTTATGGGGCGGTCCCTCAGGTCGAGCGCGCTGTCGCGGTGCATTTATGCCCGCCCGGCGCTGCCACCTGGCGGGATCGGCCCCATCTCTCCTCCAGGGCGTGTGAGTTCTCGTCCGCTCTCGCGGGCCGGACTTACCGCGCCGCTGGACAGGCTGCCACCGCCTTGCACGCCATGGCCACCTTACAGGTGTACCAGGCCAAGGTGTTGAAACACCTGCACGAGAGGGGTTCTGACCAGGGTGCAATGGAGGAACTCCGCGCCGCCACTGACTACGAAGGTGACGGCGCGTTTCCTTGGTCAGTTGATGTCCACCATAGTGGTCCAGGAGCGACATCTATGGCTGACCCTGGCCCAGATGGCAGATGTCGACAAATTACGGTTTCTCGACGCTCCTATCTCCCAGGGCGGCCTATTCGGCGACACCGTCGAGGACTTTGCCCAGCAGTTCTCGGCGGTTCAAAAGCAGACGGAGGCGATTAAACACATCCTGCCCCGCCGCAACATTCCAACCACGTCCGCAGGGCCCCAACCTCCGCCTGCTCGTCGCCGAGGGCGCCCTCCCGCGGCTTCCAAACAACCAGCTCCGGCCCCTGCTAAGGTACATGACACCAGATTGGCAGCCCGACGTCGAGCTGGCCGTGGGAGAGCGGCGCCGCCCGCGTCTCAGGGGCCGGTCACCCTCAAAAGATCTGCGAAGCGTCCCTGACACGGGCAACCTGGAGGTGGAGGGAATCGCTCTTTGGGGGATAACAACATCAACGTCCCCACTCCCGGTGGAGGGCCGGGAGCTGTCACAGAAAGAGTCAATTCTCTCACCTCCGGGGTTCAGGCCCCGAGTTCCATCTTGAGCAGCGCCCAAGAAGTGTCTCCTCGGATTCGGACTCGGAGCCTGATGTCGCCAGCGCGGGAACCAGGGAAGAAGGTAAGCGCTGCCCAGTGCAGTCTGACTTTTCTCCAGGACGTTCTTCCTTCTGGGATCAGTCCCTTCCCCTTCCCCCCCCAGGCTGCCCCACTGCGGTCACGTCGGTCAACGTCCCTTTGATACCCCTGGCGACCAGGCTGGGAGCCTGGCTTCAGCTTCCCAGCCCCTCGCCGTGGTTGATTCGGACGGTACGTCTCGGCTATGCGATTCAGTTCGCCAGGCGTCCGCCCAGGTACAGAGGCGTCCTTTCCACTTCTGTCCATTCGGACACACATGCCGCTGTGCTTCGTGCGGAGGTTGCAGTCCTACTGGCGAAGGACGCAATCGAGCCTGTCCCTTCAGCCGAGATGAAGTCAGTGTTTTACAGTCCTTACTTCATCGTGCCCAAAAAGAGCGGTGGGTTAAGACCCATCCTGGATCTTCTAGCTCTGAATCGGTCCCTTCTCAGGCTGCCGTTCAAGATGCTCACGACGAAGCGCATGCTAACATGCATTCGTCCCCAGGATTGGTTCGCAGCCATCGACCTGAAGGACGCGTACTTTCACGTCTCGATTCTGCCTCGACACAGACCTTCCTACGGTTTGCTTTCGAGGGTCGAGCGTATCAGTACAAAGTGCTTCCATTTGGCCTCTCCCTCTCTCCCCGCGTCTTCACGAAAGTCGCGGAGGCTGCCCTGTCCCCTCTTTGGCAGACGGACATTCACATCCTCAACTATCTCGACGACTGGCTTCTCATAGCTCACTCGCGAGATCTGTTGTGCGAACAGAGGGACTTGGTGCTCCGGCACCTCAGCCATCTGGGCCTTCAGGTCAACCGAGAGAAGAGCAACCTCTCCCCAGTGCAGAGGATCTCTTTTCTCGGTGTGGAGCTGGACTCGGTCAGTATGACAGCCCGCCTCACCAACGAGCGCGCGCAGTCAGTGCTGAAGTGTTTGGAGTTATTCAGACACAAAACAGCGGTCCCTCTCAAAACATTTCAGAGGCTCCTGGGGCATATGGCAGCCGCAGCCGCAGTGACGCCGCTCGGCTTGCTTCATATGAGACCGCTTCAGCGCTGGTTACACGATCGAGTCCCGAGATGGGCATGGCACCGCAGCACACTCCGGATTGGCGTTTCCCCGCAGTGTCGCCGCCTGTTCAGCCCGTGGTCAGACCCGGCCTTCCTTCAGGCCGGAGTCCCCCTGGGACAAGTCTCCAGGCATCTTGTGGTATACACGGATGCCTCTTCCACGGGTTGGGGTGCTGTATGCAACGGCAAGCAGCATCGGGCTCCTGGACAGGACCTCGACTGCAATGGCATATCAATTGCCTAGAGTTGTTGGCTGTGCTTCTGGCCCTTCGTCGCTTCCGACCGACGTTGCGTCACAAGCACGTGCTTGTTCGCACCGACAGCACAGCGACTGTAGCCTACATCAACCATCAGGATGGTCTACGCTCCCGTCGCATGTCACAACTCGCCCGCCATCTGCTCCTATGGAGTCAAACGTGGCTGAAATCGCTACGTGCCGTTCACATTCCAGGAGAACTCAACCGTGCAGCCGACCAGCTTTCACGGCAGTCCACCCATCCTGGAGAATGGCGACTCCACCCCGAGACAGTCCAGCTGATTTGGAGCCATTTCGGGGAGGCCCAGATAGATCTGTTTGCTTCCCCTGAATCCTCCCACTGCCAGCGGTTCTACTCCCTCAACGAGTCTCCCAACAGCCTCGGCAGGGACGCACTGGCACACAGCTGGCCTCCGGGGCCTAAGTACGCCTTTCCCCCAGTGAGCCTCCTTGCACAGACACTGTGCAAGATCGGGGAGGACGAGGAGCAGGTTCTGCTGGTTGCGCCATACTGGCCCACCCGGACCTGGTTTCCAGAACTCATTTCCCTCGCGGCAGCCCCTCCTGGAAAATCCCCTTGAGGAGAGACCTTCTTTCTCAGGGGATGGGCGCAATTTGGCCCCCGCGCCCCGACCTGTGGAACCTGCACGTCTGGTTCCTGGACGGGACGCGTCAGACCTCTCCGGCCTTCCACAGGCCGTGATAGAAACTATCACTCAGTCCAGAGCTCCCTCCACAAGGCAGGCTTATGCGCTGAGATGGGGTCTGTTCGTCGACTGGTGTTCCTCTCGCGGGGAGGACCCACAGATATGTACGATTGCAGTAGTGCTTTCCTTCCTGCAGGAAAAGTTGGAGCGCAGGCTGTCCCCTTCAACTCTCAAAGTGTACGTTGCTGCCATTGCAGCGTACCACGATGCAGTGGATGGAACATCCCTAGGTAAGCACCAACTCATCGTGAGGTTCCTGAGGGGTGCGAGAAGGGTTAATCCCCCAGGCCGCACCCCATACCCTCTTGGGACCTCTCCGTCGCCCTCCAGGGTCTGCGGGAGGCCCCATTTGAGCCACTTGCGTCAGTTGAGCTAAAATATCTGTCACTCAAGACAGCGCTCCTGCCCGCACTGGCCTCCATCAAGAGGGTAGGGGACCTACAAGCTTTCTCTGTCGCCGAAGCGTGCCTAGAATTCGGGCCCGGCGATTCTCACGTCATCCCGAGACCCCGGCCCGGTTATGTGCCCAAGGTTCCCACTACGCCTTTCCGCGATCAAGTGGTGAACCTGCAAGCTCTGCCCCTGGAGGAGGCAGACCCGGCCTCTGCGCTGCTGTGTCCAGTCCGTGCCCTCCGTATATATGTGGACCGCACTCGGCACTTCAGATGCACCGAGCAGCTCTTTGTTTGCTTTGGAGGTCAGCAGAAAGGGAATGCTGTCTCCAAACAGAGGTTGGCCCATTGGGTGGTAGATGCCATCTCCCTGTCAAAACCAGGGAGAGCCATGCCCCTTAGGTGTTCGTGCCCACTCCACACGGAGTGTTGCCTCATCCTATGCGTTGGCTCATGGCGCCTCACTAGCAGATATCTGTAGAGCTGCTGGTTGGGCGACACCTAATACCTTCGCCAGGTTCTACAACCTTCGCGTAGAGGCCGTATCCTCCCGTGTCTTAACATAGACATCACAGGCGAGCGGGAGTACGGCTGGTGTCGGCTTGCTGCGCCATTCCTAATGGATCCGTGCGCTATTTCCCTCAGTTGTTCCCTCCGGCGAACCTGGGTCCTCCATGCCCCGCAGTCAGGCCTAGTGCGGAGTAGTGCTTGTCTGTGCTCCCGTTGGGTCTCCTTCGCCCAGCAGGTTGTGGCAACATGTTTCAGTATTTTTCCACGGTCAGCCAGAAGGCCGATGTTTCCCTCATATATCCCTAAAATCTATGGATATATTGAATTTCTTGTGTTCCACATGTAGAGATTTCATGTGCTCCGCCCCCCCAACTCCTGCTTCAGTACAACTGGCATCCCTGTGGGCCCCCTATTGGCCCCCAGGGCGTTGGGAAGGTTACGCTCATATCCGTCTGCTGACACGTCCGCCTGTCG
>VONZ01003462.1:0-21129 GCA_012976165.1 Labeo catla
TCAACCAGAAATAAAAAAAAATATATAATGGACTGCTATGGTGCCCCGAGTTTGAACTTGCAAAATGCAGTTTAAATGTGGCTTCAAACAAACTCAAATGCAGTTGTAAACAATACCAGCTAAGGAAGAAGGGTCTTTTTTCATAAAAATAATATAATTTATATACTTTTTAATGTCAAACGCTCATCTTGTCTTCCTCTTCCTGACCTCTGTTTTTTTTGTTTGTTTCCGGTTCATGACAGTTAGGGTATGTTGAAAAACTCCCATCTCATGTTCTCCCTTAACTTCAAAATCGTCCTATATTGCTGTTTTACCTTTTTTGTTAAGGGTGTTTGATCTTCTTCGCATGTTCACTTTGCAATGACTTGGTCGGTACTTCTGCAGCCATGTAGGATGATTTTGAAATGATTTTTGAAGTTGAGGGAGAAAATACGATTGGAGTATTTTGACATACCCTAACTGTCTTGAGCCAGAATACACAGAGTTCAGGCAGAGTAACACAAGATGAGCATTTGAGAATAACAAGTATTTAAATTGTATTTTTTTTTTTTTTTTTTTTTTAATGAAAATAACCTGTTCTTTCACTAGATAAGACCCTTCTTTGGCTGGGATTGTTTACAACCGCATTTGGGGTCGTTTGAAGCCACATTTATACTGCATTTTGTAAGTTCAAACTCAGGGCACCATATCAGTCCATTATGTGGAGAAAAATGCAGAAATGTTTTCCTCAAAAAACAATTTCTTTACAACTGAAGAAAGAAAGACATGAACATCTTGGATGACAAGAGGGTGAGTACATTATCTGTAAATTGTTGTTCTGGAAGCGGACTACTCCTTTAAAGGCACAATATGTACGTTTTCACTGCTAGAGGGCACATATTCACATATTCAGTCTATTATTAAACATAAAATAAGCAAATATGGTTTGAGCATTATGGCCTATACAAATTATTATGGTCACCGTAGTATGAAGCAGGGTGGGGCTGAAAGTCGTGGAAGCAAAACGAGAATGCTGGAGAGATTGCTAATAAAGTACGAGCATGACACACAGCTCAAAAGCAGTGGAGCCTTTATTATGTAACAGTCGATCGCTTCCACTTCAGATCATGCGTATGTAGGAAAAAGTATTGCTGTTTTATCATTGTAGATACATTTGAGTGTGTTGAAAGTTCTGTTATAATGTTGCTCTGTTACCTGTCCAATAAAAAGCTGGACTTATTAAAGTGTCTTTGGGGTTTCCAAGTTTTAAAACCGGAAAATCAAGGGTGTTTTTTTGGATATTTAACACACACACACACATATATATATATATATATATATATATATACAGTACTGTGTAGGAAATGTGTACTCAGTAGGAAATATCAGATTACATTTCCACATTCATTTTGCCATTAATTGTAATAATCCAGTGAGATTTTTGTTTGCACGAGGAGTCTGACAACAGCGAGTGATTCACACAGAGATCTAATCTCATCATCATCCAGTCAGTCTGGAATGACATGAAGAAACAGAACAAACTCAGACAGACTAAATACAGAAGAACTGTGACAAAGTCTCCAGGATGCTTCAAGAAACCTACCTGCAAAGCTGCAGCACTATTAAAAGTTTTAGGCACTTGTGTAAAAATGCTGTAAAATGAGGATGCTGTCATAAGTAGATTTTCTTTATTAATTACCTTCTATTAACTAAATGAAATCAACATTTGGTCAGACCATTCTTTGCGTTTACAGCAGCTTTTGCCCTAGGTGCACTTGCGCAAAATTTTTCAGGTAGCTTTGCAGGTAGGTCTCTTGAAGCATCTTGGAGACGTTGCCACAGTTCTTCTGGATTTACAGAAGAGTTTCAGTTTGTTCTGTGTCTTCATGTCATTCCAGGAAGACTGGATGATGATGAGATTAGATCAGTGTGGAGCACTAGCTGTTGTCAGACTCCTTGTGCAAACAAAAATTTCACTAGATTATTACAATTAATGGAAAACAGAATGTTTGGAAATGTAAACCGATATTTTTTACTGACACACTACAGCAAAAGATAGAAATAACTAACTTTAAACCATTTTTAGCTGGTGAAAATACTAGTGGCCTAAAACTTTTGCACTGTACTGTATATATATATATATATATATATATATATATATATATAATATTAATATATATTATCAAAGTTCATTTATTTCAGTAATCCAACTCAAATTGTGAAACTCATGTATTAAATAATTCA
Source organism: Labeo catla (assembly GCA_012976165.1). Taxonomy (NCBI): domain Eukaryota; kingdom Metazoa; phylum Chordata; class Actinopteri; order Cypriniformes; family Cyprinidae; genus Labeo; species Labeo catla. The sequence continues at coordinate 2,224 of VONZ01003462.1, forward strand.
ATGCACACAGACTGAAGTAGTTTAAGTCTTTGGTTCTTTTAATTGTGATGATTTTGGCTCACATTTAAATCACTTAAATCATTTAAAAACCCACCAATTCACTCAACAAATTAGAATATGGTGACATGCCAATCAGCTAATCATCTCAAAACAACTGCAAATGTTTCCTGAGCCTTCAAAATGGTCTTTCAGTTTCACTAGGCTACACAATCATGGTGAAGACTGCTAATCTGACAGTTCAGAAGACAATCATTGACACCCTTCACAAGGAGGGTAAGCCACAAACATTCATTGCCAAAGAAGCTGGCTGTTCACAGAGTGCTGTATCCAAGCATGTTAACAGAAAGTTGAGTGGAAGGAAAAAGTGTGGAAGAAAGAGGCTTGTCAAGCAAAATTGATTCAAGAATTTGGGTGAACTTCACAAGGAATGGACTGAGGCTGGGGTCAAGGCATCAAGAGCCACCACACACAGACATGTCAAGGAATTTTGGCTACAGTTGTCGTATTCCTTTTGTTAAGCCACTCCTGAACCACAGACAACGTCAGAGGTTTCTTACCTGGGCTAAGGAGAAGAAGAAATGGACTGTTGTCCAGTGGTCCAAAGTCCTCTTTTCAGATCAAAACAAGTTTTGTATTTAATTTGGAAACCAAGGTCCTAGAGTCTGGAGGAAGGGTGGAGAAGCTCATAGCCCAAGTTACTTGAAGTCCAGTGTTAAGTTTCCACAGCCTGTGATGATTTGGGGTGCAATGTCATCTGCTGGTGTTGGTCCACTGTGTTTTTTGACAACCAAAGTCACTGCACCCGTTTACTAATAAGTTTTTAGAGCACTTTATGCTTTCTTCTGCTGACCAGCTTTTTAAAGATGCTGATTTCATTTTCCAGCAGGATTTGGCACCTGCCCACACTGCCAAAAGCACCAAACGTTGGTTAAATGACCATGGTGTTGGTGTGCTTGACTGGCCAGCAAACTCACCAGACCTGAACCCCAGAGAGAATCTATGGGGTATTGTCAAGAGGAAAATGAGAAACGAGACCAAAAAATACAGATGAGCTTAAGGCCACTGTCAAAGAAACCTGGGCTTCCATACCACCTCAGCAGTGCCACAGACTGATCACCTCCATGCCGCGCTGAATTGAGGCAGTAATTAAAGCAAAAGAAGCCCCTACCAAGTATTGAGTACATACACAGAAAATTAACATACTTTCCAGTAGGCCAACAATTCACTAGAAATGTTTTTTTTTTTATTAGTTAGTATTACTTATAAAGTATTCTAATTTGTTGAGATAGTGAATTGGTGGGTTTTTCTTAAATGTGAGCCAAAATCATCACAATTAAAAGAACCAAAGACTTAAACTACTTCTGTGTCTGTCTGTGTGCACTGAATTTAACACACAAGTTTCACAATTTGAGTTGAATTACTGAAATAAACAAACTTTTCTACCACATTCTAATTTATTGAGATGCACCTATATATATAATCTTACATATTGTGTCTTTAAGATGCTGAAGATATTTATTCTTCTGCTGTTTATTTGCATGTGTTACATTATGAATCCAGACATTTTTGTTTTAGCTTGTAATTATTTGTTGTTGTGTTGGTTTAGATGGAGTGCCAGTGTCAGTGTCAGTGATGGAGGGAGATCCAGTCATTCTAAAATCTGGTATTAAAACACATCTACGAGAAAACATTAGATGGATTTTTAATGACACTCTCATTGCTGAAATCACTAGAGATCTCAGTAAGATCTGCACAGATGTTCAGTGTGACAATGCTGATGAGAGATTCAGAGACAGACTGAAGGTGAATAATCAGACTGGATCTCTGACCATCATGAACATCACAAACACAGACATTGGATGTTATAAACTGCAGATTATCAGAGAAAGAATCCATGAAAAGCACTTCAGTGTTTCTGTTCATGGTGAGTCATCATGTCTATACCGTATTTTAGAGAATTTCTTCGCATTTACTGTTAAAGTGGAATACATTTTGTTCACTATGATGTACTGTAAAACATTTAGTTTAACATTTCAGTTTCATCAGTAAGGTTGAAGATGAACATTTCTCATCATATCATCTCTGACTCTAGCTTTATTTATTTATTTTTTACATTCATCAGGAATCCAAAGTGCAGAGGATTTGATGAAAAAAAATATATATATATATATATATATATATATATATATATATATATATATATATATATATATATATATAAATACTAGTGTTGCTTTTCAGACTGAAAATTTAAAAAGAGCATGGAAATCACTTGTTATTTCATGTTTTTAGTACTGTTTTCTTGTCTTCAATCAGCTGTTGGTTTATGTTTCAGATGTTTCTTCAAATAAACTAGATAAAATGAAGAAAATGTCAGTAAAGGAGGGAGAATTTGTTACTTCAGACTGTGATGTTGTAAAAAAAAAAAATCATTTGACTAGATGGTATTTTAATGACACTCTCATCGCTAAAATCAAAGGAGATGTCCAAAAGATCTGTACAGATAAACAGTGTAAAGAGAGATTCAGACACAGACTTAAGGTAAATAATCAGACTGGATCTCTGACCATCACAAACACCAAAACCACAGACTCTGGACTTTATAAACTGCAGATCAGCAGCAACAGAATCAGCATCAAAAGGAGCTTCAGTGTCAATGTAGCTGGTGAGTATCATGATATATATTGTGTAAACGTGCCTTTGTCTGAAGAAGGAATGTTCTTCTACTGTTTGTTTGCATGTGTTACATTATGAATCTGGACATATTTGAGTACTCACAATCTTTATTATTAGAAAAAATTTTTTTACAGCACTTTCATGTTTGTTTGGCTCAGAATTAATGGTTCACATTTTCCTAACTTGTGTCTGGTGTTTGTGCAGGCTGGGTGCCAGTATCAAAGAAGGAAGGAGATTCAGTCATTATAAACACTGGTGTTAAAACAAAGCAAAAGGAAAAGATTCAATGTTATTTTTTTGACACCCTCATTGCTGAAATTACTGGAGATCTCTGTAAGATCTGTACTAATGTCTGCTGTAAAGAGAGATTCAGAGACAGACTGAAGGTGGATGAGTTTGGATCTCTGACCATCATGAACATCAGAACTGAAGATGCTGGAGTTTATAAAGTAAAGATGAGTGGCAGCCTCGTAAAAATCTTCAGTGTTTCTGTTGCTAGTGAGTATAATTTCATGATGATGCTCAGTAATATCTGTCTTTTATCTCATATGTGTCCGGTTCCATCTGCAACCAATTTACTTTCATCTACTTTCAAGGCATGTGTGCATAAATTGATCAGTGTACACTGAATGTGATGCAAGTCACTTTTATTTTCTGCCAAATTAAGAGAAATGTAAAAGAAAAACAGGTTATTTATGCAGGAGATTCAAACAGTAGGACTACAAATAAAACACATATTTGTAGAAAAACATGGTGGAAAAAAGCACAATTATCTGAAGTATTAATACGTGTATTATTTATCTATGTAATATGCATGGGTTGTTTGATGATCAATGGCCGTGTTTAAACCTCACTCCATGCATTTTCCCTGATCAGATAGCTATACGATTGTGAAACGATCAGGTGTAATTGATCTCCGAAACCACTTGAGGAAGTGGTTCCCTGTTGTTGTTGTTGTTGTTGTTGTTGTTGTTTTTTTTTTTTTGAACTTGTAATGAACTGTTGATTTCTTCTTCAGGTCGTTCTGTTGGTTCAGATAAAGTATTAGTGCAGGAGGAAGTGGATTTTGTCACTCTGCACACTGATGTTGAAACAAACCAACAAAAAGAGATTATATGGCGTTTTAATGACATTCTCATCGCTGAAATCAGTGGAGATCTCAGTTATATTTGCTTAGATGTTCAGTGTAATCCGAATACAGAGAGATTCAGAGGTAGACTGAAACTGGACAATCAGACTGGATCCCTGACCATCACAAACATCAACACCACAGACTCTGGAATTTTTAAACTACAGATCAACAACAGCAGCATCCAAAGGAATATCAGTATTACTGTCACTGGTGAGTCATTATGTTTTAAAGCAAGTCCGTAAGGGTTACTCCACCCCTAATGAAAATTTTGTCATTAACCACATGTCGTTCCAAACCCATAAAAGCTTTGTTCATTTTTGGAACACAATTTAAGATATGTTGGATGAAAAGCAGGAGGCTTGTGACTGTCCCACTGACTGCCAAGTGAGTAACACTCAAGGCCCAGAAAAGTATGAAGACATTGTCGAAATAGTCCATGTGCCATCGGTGGTTTGAAGTTTTTCTTCTCCTCCATGACACTTCCTGCAAGCATGTTCATGAGTTCACCAGCAGACCAAGACGCATGGGTACAGACGAAACACGCCTCAGACCAGCGTGCACCATGACCTCCTATAGTGATGGCCACTTTCGAAGCACTGTTTCATGAAGAAAACTTTTGTTTCGAAACAGTGGTTCGGAGAGCGTATCAAACTTCTAAAGTCACGTGATTTACTGTTTCAAAACGTTTTGAAATTTTAGTGGGTTGCCCAGCGGCGAACCATTGAACCAGCGTTTATGGTTTTTACCTGATCTCGGATTTGTAAACATTTTAAACGAGACATTTGTGTAGTTAAAAGGATTAGAAGTATAATTGACTCTTGCTGGCCTCTACATACAATCTAATATAAAATATTAAATATTTTAAAAACCACATATTATACAGACACTTCATATTTAATGGTATTTTATTATTTATAATGTACTATACTTTTTTTTTTATAAAACATTTGCAATGGGTTTTTTTAAAAGCTGTTTTTATCCATGTTTTGTTGCATTTACACACTTATGACCAGCAGGTGTCACTAGCGTGTGGTGTTTCCAGCACTTCGAAACAGTGAATCATTTTGCAAAGCAATTGGTTCGATTCGAAGCTTAGAAAAGGTTATAGTTACTCCCATCACTAACCTACGGAGCCCCTTAAGGGACATGGTGGTGAAAAAAATCAGAGTGAGTGAAAAAAAATTCAGGGTGGGAGGAAAAATATTTTTCAGATTTTTTTGCGTTCTCTCGCAAAACATTTGCGTTCCCTCGCAAAATTTTGCGTTCTCTCGCAAAGTTTTTTGCGTTCCCTCGCAAAACTTTTGCGTTCTCTCGCAAAACTTTGCGTTCCCTCGCAAAACTTTTTTGCGTTCCCTCGCAAAACTTTTGCGTTCTCTCGCAAAACTTTGCGTTCCCTCGCAAAACTTTTTTGCGTTCCCTCGCAAAACCAGTTGAGTTCGGACAAACACTATCTGTTTACTTTACAGCTTGTAGTGGTTCCTACATTGCACGTTCGCAATTGAGCGACTCATAGAGTTTGATTCTGAACTTGGACTCAAGTAGGCTATTATATAAATACATCAAGGCACGATTTTGGTACATTCTAAAATGTAAAACACTGTAGGACCAAGTTCAGTACACACCTTATATACCAGAATAGCTCAGTATATAAACGTAACCCGCTAAATTGCACGTTAAGCGTATCCTCCAGAAAGAAAAATTAACGGGATAATAGAGTGTAAAAGGCCGAACTCGGTATAGAGTTTGTTATACATTTTAAATGTAAGAAAGCAGGTAAGCCCCGAATATGAACAGAAAGCTCTCCAATGTACATTAGCTTAATATAAGAAGACAATTATATAAAAAGCCAACATTTTATGTTTTATTAAAAATAGGCAATTAATGAAGTAATCCATTAAACTAGTGGTTCTCAAACGTTCCAGTAGGTGGCGGCATGTCACTGTCTTAATGAGCAAGGCGTCCCGTCATTCATTCATTCATTCATTCAATAACTAAGCAAATGGTTGTAGTTATGAATGGGTGATTAATCACGGACTCTCCGAATGGTTCAAAGCTGCAGATTAATTCAGAAACGAAACACCGCTGTTGCTTGGAGACACGCCAGTTCTGTTGCGGATTTCGTTGGAACTATTATTAATTCGTTAAATATAACAAACATCATGTGTTTAAAATGTAGGCTACATTTAAAATGTCACTTAATATTACCCTTTTTGTTGAACTGCTATATAAAATAAATGTTGCATTTGCAGTCGTTTGGATATTGCATTCTCCTATTTTAAACATGAAAAACAATAACTCGCACAGGGTATTTTTCTGTATGGAAGACCGTTTTTATATTTTTTCTATATATATATATTTTTTTACAGTTTTTATATTTCAGCTATTTGATCGCGCCGGCGCCTCGCAGCCTGTTCATTATTAAAATAATACACAGAATCACCCAAACAGATACAAAGTTACACTAGTCAGTTTAAATAGTCTGTATTAGTCTGTGTCGTACAGCGTGAGCACCGGTCCAATCCACTGCGGCACATTTTTGTTCACTATGATTTTTTCATGTCGATATTGGAACGTACAAAGCCCGGTTAATTTAATGGTTTAGCTGCAAATACATTGTGAATATGGAAACATTTGGATTTGTGCTGAAGGAGAGCCATACGTGAGCCCATACTTTCAGTTTCGCTTTAAATTATTTCTTTTAGTTTATTTATAGCTATAAGCTTATACCTATTATTATATACTGCATTATATTATATGTATTCATTAAAAATGAATAAGTTATAGTTTTTTGGTTTTAGTTTTTGGTCTGTTCTGAATACGGTTAAATTTAAAGGATTTGCTGTGAAGTGCATGGAACTAATGGCCTAGGCTATGTGTGTTTATAATGTTGGTATTATAACACGCTGTAGGCCTGCTGGTAGTATTATTTCTGAATAAAATGGGACTAACAGGCTACGTGACTTGTTTGTTTTATTTTTCCTTTCAAAAACTTATAATTTTTTTTTTAAACAAGCAGCAAACAAATTAACCATGGTTACTATACTTAAACCACTGTAACTACAAATACCGTCTTAATTCGTCCATTAGCTTCCATTAAGCGTTTTCTGTATCCTAAAGGTTTTCTGTGGGAAGAAAAGCAAGTTGCATTTATGACTGCTTTATTGAGAGTAATGCTATTAATATTAAAATTTTTATTAGTATGAATAGCATTTATTAATACCGAATTGGGCCTCCGCTGTCACTGTTTTAGTACATTAATCCACATTAAGCGTTTTAGGATTTTCCCAAATCGTGCCTTAAACTATAAGCAATTAAATGACTGTATTTCTATAATAGGCCACTTGAGTTCAAGTTCAGTATAAAACTTATATGAACCGCTCAGTTGTGAACATACTGAGCTGAGTAAACAGGAAGTGTTTGTCCGAACCCAACCGGTTTTGCGAGAGAACGCAAAAGTTTTGCGAGAGAACGCAAAAGTTTTGCGAGGGAACGCAAAAAACTTTGCGAGAGAACGCAAAAGTTTTGCGAGAGAACGCAAAAAACTTTGCGAGAGAACGCAAAAAACTTTGCGAGAGAACGCAAAGTTTTGCGAGGGAACGCAAAAAAATCTGAAAAATATTTTTCCTCCCACCCTGAATTTTTTTTTCACTTACTCTGATTTTTTTCACCACCATGTCCCTTAAGGGGTTCCGTACTAACCTGCTAAACGTAGAGGCTAGCGTAAAAACAGAGCGTGATCTTACTTGTGAATTCGCATCACGTGACACTGGCCGTTTCTCAAACGGAAGGCTCCTCTGGAGGTTGTATTTGCATGCTGCCTATGTCATCAACCGTGGTTTATTTCAGTTAACTGAGCATTAAATTCGCGAGTCACAGGCATATTACAACACTTTATACTTCACTAAGAATAATGGTCAAATTTATAACTGTTAATATTATAAAATAAGGTCTTGTTTATGACGTATGCAGCCTACAGATGTGACCTCCAGAGGATGCAGCGCTGCTGGAAAGCAGATTAGTAGCAGATTGTTTTTTTTTTTTTTTTACATTTTAGATGTATTGTTATTTGTCATGTGTTGAATTTAACTTTATAAAAAGACGCTGCAGAGCATGACGTTATATCACGGCCGTGTTTTTTTGTCTGTACACATGCATTGTGGTCTGCTCGTGAACTCATGAACGCGCTTATAGGAAGTGTCACGGAGGAGAAGAAGAAAATTAATTACGTTGATATTTTGTTTTCTTTGCGCACAAAAAGTGTTCTCGGCGCTTTATAAAATTCAGATTGAACCACTGATGGCAGATGGACTATTTTGACGATGTCTTTCATACTTTTCTGGGCTATGACAGTGTTAATTATTTGTCAGTCAATGGAACAGTCACAAGCCTCCCGGTCCTCATTCCAAAAATATTTTGTGTTCCGAACATTGGAAGGACATGGTCATTAATGTCATTAATGATAAAATTTTCATTTTGGAGTGGAGTAACCCTTTAAATCACATCATTATTGTGTCTTGTGATATTTTTTTTGCAGTGACACACTTTCAGACTGAAAGTTGAGAGAAAGCTTAAAAATGTGTATTTTGTGTAATTTGTGTAGATTGTTGTTTTCAGCAAAAGATCCTCCAGCACCTGTTGGTTTGTGTTTCAGGTGTTGCAGGTGTTGCAGGTGTTTCTGCTGCTGAACGAGATACAATGAAGAGAAAGTCGGTGAAGGAGGGGAAATCTGTCACTTTAAACACCGGTGTAATAATAAGCAAAACAAGTAATTTATTGTGGCATTTTAATGAAATTTGCATCGCTAAAATCAATGGAGAGCAGAGGAAGATTGGTACAGAAGATCAGTGCGAAAATGCTGATAAGAGATTGGAAGTGGATAATCAGACTGGATCTCTGACCATCAAAAACACCAGAATCACAGACTCTGGACTTTATAAACTACAGATCACCAGCAACAGCATAATTCGAATAACCAGTGTCAAAAGCTACAGCGTTACTTTCACTGGTGTATATCATTTTTTCATTCAGTGCATTTTCCCTTGAGCAGGTTTACAGTCCAGTTTAGAATGTATAAATTAATTTTTCATTGTGGTTGACTTAAAAAAAGTAAGATTTGACTCTGTTAATGAATTTAAATTTAGCTAAAAAAAATTAGTAAACAAGTTTCAGTATTTTACAGTTAGTCAAGTGAATCCAGCAATCACTTTAACTGTCAAATTGGACAAATTGGACATTGTCTTAAGCTTGGGCTGTAAACATGCTTTCCTCCCCCTCACATCAATGCTATCATATTATAATCAGATAATCAGTTGCTCAATTCTAATTATGACTCTATGTTTTCAGCTGACCTAACAGGAATATATGCGGCTGTTTTTGGTGTTCTTCTGCTGATGGTCACATCTGCTGGTATAATTTACTCTTGCAAGAGCCATTCAAGAAGGAGATGTGAGTGTTACATACAGCTGATTTAACAATATGAAAATTTGAGATTTGTTGTGTAGAAATTATCTTTAAAAAAATATGCATTTTTACACCAGTTAACCAAAGTAATGTATGTTTAATTTGAGTTATTACTGTTGTAACAGACATCCAGACGCAGCGCAGACATCAGGTGAGATACGATGTGAACTGAATCTGTCTTACAGGAAAATAAATATATAAATAAATAAATATTGCTTCGAAATAATTTTATAGAAATGCCAGTAATAACTCACTCATCAGGACAGCACTGCTGTCATGGTGATATACCTTATAATAAAACAGTGGTGTGGTTAAATGATATGATATAATTGTATTTATTTATTACATTATCAGAATTATATTTATTATTTATAAACTGGTATGAGGGTGTCAAATAAATGTTTCCCACTTTTATCACCACATAAATTTTCAACTGCATCAGTAAGAGTAACAATAAGTTCAAACAATAATAAAAAAAAAAAAAACATAAAAAATATTTATTATACTATAAATAAAATATACATGTAAAAAAAAAATGCAATGTGCATATAAGGCCTTTCAGTGACATTACAAAACCTATAAACCATTTAAATGTTTAATACGTTATCTAAATATTAATTTAATATTAAATAATTTTCTTTTCTGTTTTTCTACAGGCAAATGGTGTTGAAGACTCATCCTCAAATCAGACTGATGCTGTAGTGGCAAACACTTCTAACGAATCGGTGTCAAATCAGTCTGAGACTGCCAGTGAAACATTAACATAACCTTATTTTCTATTTGGATATTTTCATTGAAAGACAACATTGAGAGGAGTTGGGAAACAAGAGAAGTGGATAAAGCTCTTTCTAAAGGAGAAATAGTTTAACCCTTTAAGCGGTACAGTTCCACATTATGTGAGTCTTATTTCTGTCCCCGTGGAAGTACGGTCCCACATATGGGATTTAGAACGTTCGGTGACGTCAGGCAACTGCTAGTCTCGCGTAGCCAGACCTTCAGACTGACGGCTGAAGGTCTGGAATTCATAGCAGCTTTCTTTGGCCAAGGCGCCCATAAGGCCGTTTGACCGACATGTCAAACAACCAATCACAGTTCGTTTCATTCAGCGTCACGTTTCGGGGCGTGGAAATGTCCCCACAACAACAGACCGGCGTGCAACAAGTCAGTCAGCATAGAAAATCAAAGAAGGAGAAGAAAACAAGCAGTAAGTCATTGATCTGTTTGTGCACGTATAACAACAATGGCGTCTGCATTATATCTCTTTTTGTCTCCACTATGTGCCTCAAACAAAACTCCTGGACATCTCTTAAAGAGTCTATGCCGTGAACCTCGCATACTTTTGAGAATCCTACGTTTAGCTGATCTTGATAAATGCTCATTGTCACTCATGTAAACACGACAGTTTTTCTTCTGCAATCACACGTCTGCGCTTTGTTTCCCGGCGGACCGAAAATAAACGCGACACTCGCGTCCCCCGGAAATCCGATAAAATTCAACCAATCAGATGACGACTTCGACATTCCTGAAGTGTTTCCAGTTAAGTGTACCATATGCATCAGACGTTTAGCCAACGTTCCGTGGGCGTGACGTCTGAGACTGAGACTACGCATCTGCCAAATTCAAACTGCGTTTTCGCGAGACGCGCGCTGCGCTTGTCATATAATTACAGTTATGCAGTGTTTTCAACCACATAATATTTATTTTAGGTTTCAGACATTTAAATACACATCAGTACTAGTAAAACAATAGAGATTGTAAAATACACACGAATGTCTGTGGAAGCAGCAATAACAATCCATTCAAGTATAATTTGCCGACGTGTTTGATTTATATCAGATACACATACTGTAAGTAATGATATAATCCACTCCATTCCTTTCAGAGTTCACCAGCCACTTACTTGCGTGTATTTCGGGAGAAACTGGTGAATTTACGTGCTGTAAATCCGGCTCACAGGAGGCAAACAAACACGGAGGCGCCCATCTCACGTTATAGATCACGTTATAGATTATATTAAACACTAAATGTGACTATATCAATATGCTGTATTATTGACAAAATAAATAAATAAATAACATAAAAAAATAACACTAAAAATAAGTTTTAAAAATGAAAACATTACTAAAATCCTGTTTTACATTTGTCACAGAAAAAAAAAAATGCATTTTAAATATATAACGAGAGGAATATCCCTGATAAAACACCAGTGTGCTGTTATTCCTAATATTCACGTTACACAAAACTGGTGCTTTTAGCAGGAATCTTTTATAAAATTGATGAAGCACTTTTTATAAGTTTGTTTGTGGTGTCGTAAATTTGTGGTTAAAGGTTCAAATCCTGCCTGGGTTTATGCATGAAATATCACCATAGTGTTTATTATCAAAATGTTTAATCTCAGGAACTGAACCTGTTGTACTGGAAACTGCAATAATAACAGGACTTGGACAAAATGCATCGTTACTTGAAGCTGCATGCACCTTTACTGGTTTACAGGTTTTGGGAAATACTTTTATTAAAGTTACCAAACTTTACTTATGGTCATAACAATGCACATTGTATTATAATGTTCAGAGGTGTGCTGCTTAACACTGAATGTCTTTTTTGGTAAAACTGTACTTCCTTTGTAAAATGTTTTTCTTTTAACTTTGTAATGAAAGTGTTGAAAGTTGTAACAGTCTGCTTCTTATGAATATGTTTAGCTTTTTAAGATGAAGTTTAGAAAAACAGAGGGATTTAGTAGGTACAATTTTTAATGGTTCTATTTTGTGTTATTTCAGTAAGTACAAAGTACTGTAATTTCCCAAACCCCTCACAAAAACTGTACCGCAACCTCAGCAAAAGACAAAAGATGTGTCACGCTTGCACAGAGATGAGACCAGAGACTGGAGTAAACAGAATGAGTTGAATGTTTATTAACAAGTATGGTAAATATCAGAGTGCATGAAGTATTGGTGAACGAGTAGCTTATCTAACAGTCCTTGTATAAAGAGTTCATGAGCTGTCCTTGGAGCAGAGTTGAGCAGTCATCACGCCCACACACCGGAGAAACTGAGAAGCAGAGGGTGTGGAGCTAGCGTGGGGGAAGTGAACAGTAGACCAGACAAAGACTGAATGAAGGGAAAGTCTATTTATAGGGGCTGGTAACGAGAATCAGGTGATCGTAATCAGAACTCCAGTGAGGCAGAACGAGTGGGCGGTGCTGTGGTGAATGCCTGACAAGATGTCCCTTTCAATATTTTTAGAAATATTTTCCCTTTTGGTTTTCTTTTGCAGCATCCAAAGAAAATGTGCTTTAATGCACTCTAAAGCTGCTTTGACACTATCTGTATTGTATAAAGCGCTATATAAATAAAGGAGACTTGACTGGACTTAAACTTTATTCCACAAAAACAGTGTTAACATTCCTTGTGGTGCTATTTGCATAACCTGATTTTACCAAGTACGACATGTTTCCTGGATCAACAATTCAGGGGCGGATTGGCCATCTGGCAATTCTGGCAAATGCCAGAAGGGCCGGACCATTTTTTAAATGTGGGCCGGTTTTTTTTTAAATATGTATTGTTTTTACATGCAGGCAGCTTTTATCTCTTATAAGATGTGAATATGATGATAATAATAGTAATAATAATAATAATAATAATAATAATAAATGTTAAGCATTTGGCCCAATCGGCGACGGCCGGCTGGTTTCGAGATGGGCCGACCCAATCCGACCCAATCAGAGGTTACGCGGACGTAATCAAAATCTGGCAAGAATGTCAAACGCTGGCTGCGTTCGGAACCGCATACTTCCCTACTATATAGTAGGCAAAAAGCAGTAGGCGAGCGAATAAGTATGTTTGAATCTTCAGTATTCATAAAAAAGTAGGCGAGAATTAGTTGGCAAGTGCACTCATTCTCGCGAGATTCGGACGTACGTATACTTAATTTGCGTTCTAATATGCCTACTTACCTACTTTATAGTAGGAAAAAAGAGTACGTGAAGAAAGAAGTACGTTCGAAACCTAAAAGAGTAGGCGAGAAATCCCCAGATGTCTTACTGCTTCAGCCCAGATTCTGGAGTGTTCATTGATGGATACTTTTCAATCACAGGAGTCCACGGGAGAGCAATACGTCATCATCGAACCTTATTGAGAACCGCGACAAGGGTGTTTACAAATGTGAGTATTACAAACCAACACACGGTTCCTTGTGTTAAAATCGTATTTGCTGACTTACTAAACTGTATATTTAGGTGCAAAGACTGGACAGTAACGTTATAGTATATTGTAATGTTGCTGTAAAAACATGTTTAATGGTGTATAGCAAACAGTAGAGCTCCAGTAAGCACACGTACATCAACAAAGTGGATTTACATAAGCCATATACATCTTTGATTACTAAATATTTAACAACTGACAGTAAAGTTTTGTAAGAGAATTGCAGATGAGCACATCACAGCATGAAACAGACATCTGTGTGAGTGGTGTACGTTATGTGTGCTTATTATGTAGAATTCACTGCTGTCAGCACTGCTTTAGTTGAATGTAAATAGTGTAAATAAACACGTGCACATAACTAAACAGGAGTTCATCTGTTTCATTTATCCATTACTGTTGATAAATTGAGGAGCATTTGTGTTGGATAAAAAGCCACTTAACAAATCAGCAACTACCTCAACATGTAAGTGCAGAATTGAATCACAGAGGGAACTGAATCATGTCTGGATGTTACAGGGACAGATGAGACACACGTGTGTTTATCCGGTGAAGAGTGACTGATGAAGGAATGCTGCCATCAAAGGCTTTCAGTGAGTATACATTACACAAATTAATAGAACATCTTTTAAATCTTAAGTTGTACTTTATTTTATTTATTGTAACATCAAACAGAGTTATTACAGCACTTTTGATTTGTGATTTCTGTGCATTTGCTGCAGAGATTTTGTGGTGGAGCAGGTGACGGCAGACCTGAAACAAAAATATAAAGTAAGATCATTTTGTTACTTTAATACAGAAATCAAAAAAATGTAAATTATTGAAAAAAAAAAAAAGTTAAAATGAATTTTTTTTGTATTATATTTGTGCTTCTTTGTATGATCTGAAATGTCTGCAGACTGGTGTGAGCAGTGAGAAAGGAGAAATCCACAGCAGTGTCCTGGAAATGGTCCGGTGCCATGGATGAGATCCTCCATCACTCCACCTGCCCTTACTGCCAAATCTGGGCCAGATTTTTCTGTGGCCTCTTCATGTAAGTGTAAACATGAAATGAAATTTGTCAAGAAATGGAATGCTGACAACATGAATTGTAAAATGTTGTACTCTGTTTAAATGTTTCACAGGTAGTCGAGCAGACACAGTGATGGCCAGATTGTCCCGCACATGTTCTCCTGCTCTTGTCTCAAGGTTGTGGGGTTCAGTGGTGTGTCTTCATGGTCTTTCTCATCCTCTGGCTCAACAACATCCATACTGAGAAGAGTGAGATTGTGAAGCACAGTGCAGCAGCAGAATTGGCACAGCTGCATTGAGATGGCAATAGGATGTGGGGTTCACCAACTGTAAATACATGATTGTTAGATCAATAAGTTTGAATAAAGCTGTTTCATCTGTTGTTGACTTGCATATTTATGTATTTATTATGATGCTTTTATTCCTTCTTTGACTCATTTATTCATGTTTCCTATTGTTTTCAATAAATAAAATATACATATTTTGTTAACTAATGCATTAATTCATTGCTTAACTAAAAATTGATGGATTCAATTCAGCTGCATTTGTCGAGTGTATATTCATGCATAGCTGTGTCAAAAAAAGTGGATGAAACGACAAGAAGAAAAGAAAACAACGGAGATTTAAACCACTTAAGCCAATTTTACACATAAAATGAAGAAATTAACTACATATTAAAGAGAACGATTTCATCTTATAAGTTTTCTTATAAAATAAAATAATAAAAAAAATGGTTATACTACAATCACAATAAAATGTAAAATTGTTTCTTTAACAAGACCACAAAATTAGCAAATTATCAACATCAAAATATTTACAGATAGATCAAACCTGCCGCTCGTATCTTTTAAATTGTTGTGCTTGTTATGAGCTCGTAGATCACATGATAACGTAAACATTAGTGATGGGAAGTTCGGATCATTTTACCGACTCGGTCCTTTGAGTCTCGTTCAGCAAAATGAACGAATCTTTTTTCGAGTCGTTCATTTTGTTCATTTTAGCAAAATATAATTAAAATGTTACGTTTTTCTTCCCTAACACATCTACTGCTTACACAAACGTTGATCACACTGTTGATCCTCACCTCTTATCTGACAAGTTTTCGGGTTTGAGTCGTTCGTTCATCACCTGACAGCCCAATTAGCTAACCAACGCAGTCTGAGCCGGAAAGAGATTTGATTAGTTCGTCTCTCGAGTCTTCGGGTTCGAGTTGTTCGTTCATCACGTGACAGCCCCATAATGTTAACCTATGCAGCCTGAGCCGGAAAGAGAATTGATTAGTTAATCTTTCGAGTCCTCGGGTTTGAGTCGTTCGTTCATCACGTGACATCCCCGTAATGTTAACCTATGCAGTCTGAGCCGGAAAGAGAATTGATTAGTTCATTTCTCGAGTCCTCGGGTTTGAGTCGTTCGTTCATCACGTGACAGCCCCATAAGGTGAACGAACGACTCTAAAACAGTTGAACTAATTCCAGTACAGGACCTAATAGGATGTTGCGCATGCGCGACTGAACGAATCACTCCCCGAGACGACTCGTTCGTCCCGAGTCACATTAAAGATTCGTTCAAAATGAACGAATCGTTCAAGAACGACCCATCACTAGTAAACATGGCGGATGACGTCCGAATTACATTCATACTCATCGAGATTTGGCTGTAAAGTACCTGCTCTTTTAGCGCTCGTTAAGTAAGTACTTATTGAAATTAAGTACCTACTCATTGAGTATGCGGTTTCGAACGCAGCCAGTAAGTGCAACACAAGCTAATTGTCAGAGATGGACCGTAAAAAAAGGAAAGGCGGTGCCGAAAAGCTCAGAGAAAGCAAAAAAGGGCTCTAAAATCAGACGCTGCCAAATGCATAAAATTAACTGAAATATTCTCGAAAGGTTTAAATTCGGCCGCTGCATCGGAGGACAGTAGCGCGGTAGAGGAGGTAAGAAGAAAACAGAAAATATACTTCTAAGTCATTATACTAAAATATACTAAGTAATTTTCACGCCATTCACGCTACTTCTGACAGTTTTTGACAGTAACCTACACTGTGTTTAACAGTTGTAAGCTTAGCGTAGAACTCCCGTACATTTTAAAATGTCATTATCAGCAGATAACGTGGGATTTAGGGTATACAGACTGCTGTATGCTAGCAATATAGTCTAACATGCAAAAGAACCTATAGCTATCCATAGTACTGTAGGCATTTGTAGTGAACTCTGAATACATAGCTAGTCTTTAAAGTAAAACATTAAATACATGCATAGGTTACAGTATGTAATTAATCCTTAGGTAGGGTGGAACATAGACTTCTATTACAGGCAATAGTGTAATATATCTATGCAATAGTTAGACAATGTAAAATGAGACATTGGCTTATGTTCTCCCTTGACTGAATCGTGTGTTCATCTATTCAAAACATGAAGTGTTGCTAGTGCTGCATGTTCATTTGTGTGTAAAGGTGTGTGTGTGTGTGATATACACATTCACAGGTTACTCCTATCATAAATAATAGCAGTGGGTCTGGGTCGGTGTGGTAATGTGGGCTGGTGTGGCTACAGTGCCAGGGCTGAATTTTTGTCCCAGTCCGCCCCTAATCAACATCTTTGTTGACCCTGGAACAACATTGTGATTAACCAATCAGATTTGAAAAAACAGTTTTTGTGAAGTTTAGGCTTACAATCAATGTTTGGTGGTTGTACATCAGTGTCATTCATCTATCATTTCCTATGATTTTAGGGATTACTCATGGGTAAGGTTAGGTTTAGGTGTAGGGATGTGGTATGATTAAATTTTTGGATTAAAATGTTGTTTCAGGGTCAACAAAATATGTTGACCCAGGAACACATCTAACTCAGCAAAATCAGGACGTGCGTGCTATTTACCATGTCAATGGTTTTAGAGTCCAAAGCCTAAATTCTGAGTTATGCCATTAGAAGGACCCCATTAGAAGACTCACTCTGTGGCAAAATTAATATTTAAATATTTAAAGTTAAGCTTTTTAGAATTTTATATATATATATATATATATATATATATAAAACTTCCCAGCACTATCAGGGTTGTGGTAAAATACACACCGATGTCAATGGAGGTGGCAATAACGATCCTTACAATATAATTTGACGTACACATATTTGAGAATCACAATATCAGATATTTCATAATATAATGATTACGTTTGTTAATATTTTGAATAAAATGGGAAAAATAAAATAAAAGTGATACATTACTCCATAGACATGATAAATACCTAGAAGCCTCATTGGCCTCATACTCGATTGTAAGTCAAATTTCCATAACTTTCATATCGGGACAGGAGAAAAGAGACCTGACTCGTCGGCAGCTTGGGGATCTACAGAATGTTGCACAATAATAAAAACAGATCTGGGTGTATTACCTTTAGGTAAGACCGAACAGTTGTTTCTGGTTGTGTTTGGTCATTATAACATTATGCTGACAGTTTAATTGGCCACCAGCGTCAGACTATTAATAGCTAGCAATAAGATAAAGTTTTAAATAAATTCCTATTAAGTTTTAACTTATATTTTATATCATAAAATAAATTGTGCTATGAGCACAATATATGAGCACTTTGACAAGACATGTCAGACTGTCAGGATTAGGTGTGGAGTTAAAGCATCTCTCTTTAATTTCACTACTCATCTACAAAGAGTAGGTTTACCAACACTAGACTATAAGGATTTGATAGCTTATCATCAACCTGCGGACTGATTACATTTTTTTCCTCCCTTTTTAGCCAATTGCAAATAGAATAACACAAGCCTCAAGGAAAACTGAATTTGTGTTTTTAGCATGGGTGTGTGTAATTTGCATTGTAGAGCAAAACACATTGTCAAGTTATGTTTACCACAAACCTTATTTTACTCAGCTATCGTGGCTGCGGTGTGTCACGTGACAAGCATGACACGTCGCCATGAAAGTTGCAGTGTCAATAAGGCCATATAGTCTAAAATAATAGTCACCTAAAAAACTCAAGCTGGGGACTAGAATATTTGAAAACTCACGTGTGAAAAGGTTAACCACTTCCCTCCAACCACTAGTTTGCTACAAGCAATAGATGGGGAGGGGGAGTACTAAATTAAAACCCTGCACTCTATTCAATATTCAGTTTCAGTTGGAAATACATAACAATACTCAAGTCGGCAGAAACCTCCGGTTCACACAGACTTTACCCACAAACTAAAACAACTCAATACATTTTAATTTGGTGTTCAAAATTAAAATAGCCCCTCACAATGAAAAACTGTACAATTTACACTGAGGTGTAAACATACACCTAATGTAAATAAAATAAATGATCTTACCATTTTGCGTGTTGTAAGTTTACACAATGCTGAATCACTTCTCTCTTCTTCCTGTGTTTGGATAGCTTTAACACACATACAAGCTCTATATGAATGTTTAATGAATGTTTAT
>VONZ01003463.1:0-21120 GCA_012976165.1 Labeo catla
TTTTGAACACTTACAACTGGAGTAATGATGCTGAAAATTCAGCTTTGATCACAGAAATGATTTACATTTTAAGATTAATTTCAAAGTTTGCCCAACAGTATACATTACTAAATTTAAATGAAAACACATCTTGTAATAAACAATGCACACATTCTCAAAGAACTTACGTTCTGATGATTACTGCCTTCCCTCACAGCTGCCTTCTTCAGTCATTCCCAGACTTCCTCATTTTTCACCTTTCCTTTGAATCTACACAAAAAAATAACAGAGAATTTGGATAAGTCACCCCAGACTTTTTTTGATGGTGGCCACAAACTGTCAAGGTGCCTTTTGAAATCTTAAGTAGTTCTCCAGCTTCTAAAGTAAAGGCAGAATCTGGGGCCTTATTCACAGAGAATTTTATCTTACCACTATGTGTCCTAGCTAGGATATTTAGTTTAAAACCTATTTACAAAACTCTTAAGAGTCTACAATATCTAAAAAGAGGGTTCAGTCAATGCATAGGCCAGGGATCCTCAAATCTGGCCCATGAGATCCACTTTCCTGCAGAGTTTAGCTCTAACCCTAATAAAACACATCTGAGCATGCCAATCAATGTCTTCAGGATCATTAGAAAATCACAGGCAGGTGAGTTTGATCAGGGTTGGAGCTAAACTCTGCAGTGGATTGGCCCTCCTGGGTAAGATTTGAGGAACCCTGGCATAGATTTTCTTTTTTGTTAAATTTACACACTGTGCATGGGTTGGAGCTCTTAATACTGAACTCTCAAATTGCACCAGATAGACAAATTTAACTTTAAACTGTACAGTACATTATTTCTTACACAAGACCATGGCCCCAGATCCCCCAGGCAGACCAAGGTCCAGCTATCCTCCATAGTCTCAAAAAAATCCTGCGGGAAACACAGCAAAATGATTTTGTGTATGATTTAGGCATGGGGAGAGTAGGGCTACACAATAAATTGCATGTAATTATCACGCACGTATAGTCAGTAAAGCCAGTTTCTTTGATTAGTAGTAAATTTCCATCACCTGCATTCAGCTAGAACGGCAGTTTTTACATGGAGCCGTAAATCACTCACAAGCTACGCAAAATTGTGCTCACAATCGCAGATGAATCGCATTTGATTATGAGCGTGATTCTGCGTAGCTTGTCAGTCATTTACGACTCTGTGTATTAATTGCTGCTCCAGCTGAATGCATGTGATGGTGATCTACTACTAATCAAAGAACCAGCTTTATTGACTAATGCGTCTGACAATCGCATGCGATTTTATCGTGCAGCCCTAGGGGAGTCTTCACAATGGTCAAATTCAGGCCAACTACATTTTTTTTTACACATTTAAAAATGGCCAGGAGCTCAGGAGGTGCAATACAATATAAGTGCAATATAAAGAAACAAAAATAAATAAATAAATAAAGTTTAAGTGCATGTACTATACTTAAAGGAGAATAGTCATCCTGAGGTATATGTGTTTGTATACATATTTGTAAGGAGTGTCATAAGAAATTATGTTTTTTGAAATTATGACCCAGTCTTTGCAAAGTGAACAAGCAAAGAAGATCAAATACCCATAACAAAAAAGGTAAAACAGCGATATAGGATGATTTTGAAGTTGAGAGAGAACATGAGATGGGAGTTTTTCGACACACCCTAACTGTCATGTACCGAAAAAAGAGTTTAGGCAGAGCAAGACAAGACGAGCATTTGACATTAAAAAGTATATAAATTGTATTATTTTTATGAAAATAACTGATCGTTTCACTAGATAAGACCCGTCTTCCTCGCCGAGGTTGTTTACAACCACATTTGGGATCGTTAACAAACTCGGGGCACCATAGAAGTCTACTATATAAAGAAAAATGCTGAATTGAATCCTCAAAAAACATAATTTCTTTATGACTGAAGTAAGAAAGACATGAACATCTTGGATGACACGGGGGTGAGTACTAGGGATGCACCGATACCACTTTTTTTCAGTACGACCGATATTGATGGTTTTATTTTTGGTACTTGCCGATTCTGAGTACCGATATCAATGTTTTTTAATTTACCGGTAAATTTATAAAATATTGGGTACAGAAACTAAAAGAATATGTAAAATGTTAGTTGTTTAACTTCATTTATCAAATAGATACAATCAAACCAAAATTTATTCAGACATCTTTTCTCACATTATCAGACAATATTTCTCTGCAAAATGGAACTTATCATTTTTGATCCCAAGTAATCAATTTTACTGTATGAAATTTTTTGGGGGTATAATATGTCACACTTTTTCTTTATTTTGCTGATTTACATAAATGAACTATAGTGTCCTGCCCATTAATTAAAAAATAAATAAAAATTATACTAGTGTCTGAATAATTTTTGATTTGACTATATCTTTCAGTTATATCTACACTGAGTTTTTGCTTAACACTTACACCTAAGTTTTCATTACTTTCACTGTTCATTTTTTGCTCTATGGTACATCATCTTTAATTTATTAGCAGTAGAGCTGCTCCATTGCAGCAGCTACTGTAATCACACGTTTTGTTGTAATAATGCAGGGAACTATTTGTTATAAATCTCCTAACAGTGATATTTTCGCCAATAAAGTTGTGTATGCTTTATAGTGAATGCCCCTATAAATTTTATATTTCCAAATTAGTTTTAATCCAAATTATGTGTGTGCTAAGTGAGCGAACATCAATAAAGATCACGCAACAGAATTGCGCTCCCCCGCCCCCTCTCTCTCCCTATCTTTAGATAACTTGTGCATTGTTTTACTTACTTATTTTTGACATATCTGACAGAACTACAAACTTCTGAGTAATGTCTGTGAGAAAACAATATTAACTCGTCAAGCTCGTACAGTACCTCATACCGGTATCGGTGCACCCCTAATTTTTGATCTGGAAGTAGACTTCTCCTTTAAGTGATATCTATCTAGTTATGAGTAAATTGTAAAATCCAACCCTGTGGATTACCTGCCTCTCCTCCTGAGCATTTTGTCGTGTGGGTCCAGGAAGGCTTCTTGTATGTCTGGATATCAATGCGCAACTCTTTCAACCATGAGAAATGCAGTTCCAGTGTGTCTTCACATCCAGGGCAACAGAATGATCAGGCAGGCCTGAAATATAAACATATAAGCCACTAAAATCAATTTAAATCTATAGTTAGTGACACTAAAACAATGAGGTTTAGTTCTTCACCCAGGATTCGCTGATTCCTATGAAACAGTTTTCATGACGGATTATCTCATGATCCTGGATCCTTGCAGCCATTCATTTGGAGATGGTTTGGATGATATGCAGTTATTTCTAAAGAGGAAAGAATCAACAATACAAAAACACCAATAGCAGCACTGTTGGTCCTGTAGCTTATGTCAGTTTTTCAGTACTGAACAAGTCAGGAGCCAAATCAGTACCTGTTCTGATAATCATCCCTACTCATAATCATAATACTTGTTGGCTTGGTGCTGCCCAGACTATCTCTCCACCTGCTGACAAAAAGTATGTTAGTTTTACAACAATGAATAAAATATTGAGTCTACTAGGTAGTAAGAAATTGGGCATCTTTTCTAATAAGCAACTCACTGAATCATTGCCTGGTTCA
Organism: Labeo catla; assembly: GCA_012976165.1. NCBI lineage: Eukaryota > Metazoa > Chordata > Actinopteri > Cypriniformes > Cyprinidae > Labeo > Labeo catla. The sequence continues at coordinate 3,601 of VONZ01003463.1, forward strand.
TTGGCAGTCAGGACCTAAAGAAAATTAACCACTTGTTTATTAAAAGAAAATTAACCACTTATTAAAAGAAAATTAACCACTTGTTTATTAAAAGATTTGTTAAAACGAACGTATCAGATCTTATTTGTGAATGAAAGGTAACTTAACTAGCATAAAAAGCAAGCATGTAAAAAACACCTTTAACACCAATAGTGAGCAAATGACACAATTTACAGGTCTGTTGCTCGAGGGGAAAATGCGGAAATTATTGTTCCCACATACACTGAAGGTGATTTCGTTAGCGTCTAATTAAACGTTTAAACAGTAGTTTATATTCAAACTTACAATATGGCTAGCATGAGCAACATAAAGCGAGAGTGGCAGGCAGTCAAACAAACTATTACGGTTGAAGTTTTAATTTGACAGTGAATACTGTATAGTTTATTGTGTTACATTTTAAACTTAACTAAAAAGAAGGAATACAATATCTCTTGATTTTAGCAGTTAACGTTACCTCAGACCGCGACATAAGCGAACCAAACATGGCGTTTATTTACGAAATTAATATAGAAAACCTACAAAAATACAAAACACTAATCATCTTACATGATATCTAACGTTATATCATCAAAAACGATTAATAAAAATAGATTTATAGCGCTTACCTTTTCCTTCGTGTCCGTCTGCTGGAAGTTGACCGTTAAAGTGACGGGCACGCGCACTTACGCAGCACTCAAAAAGTGACGTGCGCTGGTTTAAATGTTCACTTGTCCGATGCCGTTTCTCAATAAATTTCTTCTGTCATTCACAAGCATAAATTATTGCTATTTGCCAACAAACTATTTGGTTTTGTTTTGTCATTAATTTGATGACACATATATATCTACATTTTAAATGACGGCATAATTATTATATTTCTATAACAATTCATGCCATCATGCAAAATGCTTGATTAATTCAGTATATTTCCCTTATTATAGGCTATCCAAATGGTATACACCTTAAAAAGATAGGCCAAATACATGTAGTGCAATAATATGAAAAGTTATCTGCAGACCAGCTGACCACGTCGCTACAACGTTCCCATGCAACTAACTAGCGACGTCTTTTGAGAACGTGCACAGGACGTTTCTGGGACCTTAGCCAAAATTCTGAAAAATGGAACATTACCACGACGTCCTCACGACGTTGTCAAGTAATGTCACGCTGACCAAATGACGACCAACCGGCGACGTCCTCACAACATACTGTGTATGCTGGGTAGAGACCATGGGATCACGTCCCTACAACGTCCCCCATGGGACCAAATAGCAACGTCTGTAGAGGACGAGCCCACGACGTTTCTGGAACGTCAGCCAACATTCTAAAGCCTTGAATATCTCTCTAGCATGTATAAATGGAATGTCAGTCTTGACGAATAAATATCTAACATTTTAAATTGTAAGCATTTTATATTTATCAATTGTAAATATATTGTAAATAAAATACTGGTAGACCTATACTATAGAGACCAGGGGACCACGTCGCCACAACGTTCTCGATGGGACTAACTAGCGACGTCTGTTGAGGACGTGCCCACGACGTTTCTGGAACGTTAGCCAATATTCTAAAAAATGGAACTTTGCCACGACGTCCTCACAACGTCGCCATAAAGTAATGTCGCGCTGACCAAAGGACGACGAACTGACGACGTCGTCACAACGTACTGTGTTTGCTGGGTACAGCCTCGTCAGGTTCTGTATAAAATAAAAAATAAAATATTGATAGATATAACGATTTAGATAGTAATAAAAAATATTTATATCACAAATTTTCTTTGGTAAATAAAATATGGATACCTTGAAATATCACAGGTTCTGTAAAATGAACAGATCTGTCGGGTTCTGTTGACCTGTCTGTATAAAATAAACCATGGTTAAAAACGCAGTCAAGACTTCAAAGATAACCATTTTTGAAGATTGGTTAAAACTTACTGTTGATTGAAGGATTAACGACCGCTACGATCCTTTTTGTCCTCAACGGACTACACTCGTTGCGCCGGTCAGCGTTAGAAATGCTAGGACCGTCCTGATCATCTGAAGATTCGTCGCGCGTGAGATCTATGATCATACCATGAGGCTCATTGGAAAATTCCTCGTGCGTAAGATCGATGATCGTGTCTTGTGCCTCAGGCCAAGGCAGTCCTATAAATAAATAAATAAAAAATCACGATACAAAAACGATTTAGAGTACTTTACCAATCAAACAAAAAAAAATAATGTAAATATATTGTTCTCACCGTTTGCATCACTACCCGAGTTATCGCCCGTCTCTCTCACTGAAAATAAAAAAATATATTAAGTAATAAAAAGTATATTTAACATCTATGAAAATAGATATATTAATAAATGTATGTCAGTTCTTACTGTATAATTCAATTTGCTCGTAAGTCAGATCTTCCATAGAAATTGGACTGCTAGTACCTAGGACAAAATAAATAAATAAATAAATAATAAAAACTAATAATAATAATTAATAATAGTTAATAAATTATATCGCGCATCAACGACGATCGAAGTGAGATGTTAGTGCTGATGCACAACAGAGTGCTGTTATAAATTAGAGTTAAAGCATTGTGTTAAAATCGAATAAATACACTAAATGTGTATTACTTGTATAACAGCATTTAATAACTTTATATTTAAAATGATGCTGCAATACTATGTAAAAATAGAGATTATTTGCATACACACACACACACAGGGCTAAGGAGCTAGTGAGAGAGAGAGGGAGAGAGACGAGAGGAATTTGAAAACATCAGATTATATCCTATATATATATATATGGTCAGATATCATTTATTGACTTATTATACAACCGAACGAAATAGGTAAAAATGTTGTAATGAGAAATTAGTGCTTTTTCCCTAGACCCGGTGGGATTCGAATCTCTGTTTCTCTGAGCGTTCTGCACCGCGTGCATGTGCGCTAAACAATAATATTTACTTAGAAAACGTAAGAAGTGTTATAGACGTGTGAGATAACACATATAGTTATAAAGACGTATGCGAATGAGATCGTCTGTGTCCGAGACAATTCGCCGTTTAAACAAATATAACATATCACAGTTTAAAAATTGAATCAAACCCAATATCGAAAACAACATTGTACGACTGTATCACGTCAAAAGATTAAAGATGAACACACTGTGAGCGCAGTTTATAACGTTGTGCTGGGGTGAAAATTACATGTTCTGACTGACTGTTACAAAACATGGATATTACAAACGAACTAAACGTCTTTTCACAAATAAAGATTCTAGAGATCGCAAGCTTAAAACAAACAGCATCGTGTGAAACGTATCTTATAAAACATGAAAGTTAACAAATATAAACCGCTTTACCCCTTTCTCTCTCACACCGAAACTCTGACACGTTCTGGAACACCGATGAATAATCCTTATAATTATGATAAAAAGATTTCACAGCGTATATTAGTCTATACAGGGCCGGCCCAAGCCTTCAGGGGGCCCACCAATATGACTAATTATTGTCAATCCTTTATTATTCGCACACTATAAATCTAACACACCCAATATAAATTTTATTTTTTTGTAGCTGTGTTGCTACATCATACCAATGTTTTTACCCTTGCTATGATCTTTAATTGTAACAGTAGCAAACCCACAGGAGTAGTCAGGTGTTAATTTGCACTTTAACATTCAAAGTCTTGCAGTACCAGTTGGCATACTTAATGTGGTGTACTGAAAAGTAGCAAAATAAACTAGTAGACAATGCTCTTACTGTAAACACTTTAACCACTTTAATTTATTTTTTTGCAACATGTAAAAAGTGCAATACAATCAACTACAAATAAAATAAATAATAAAATATAAGGCTAACGTTAACCACTTTAATTACTTTGGTCAGAATATTTTGCAACATGTAAAAAGTGCAATACAATCAACTACAAATAAAATAAATAATATAATAATAAAATATAAAGCTAAATACCAAAGAACTACAAATTAGTCAAATACAAACAGTTATAAAGTTATAAAACAGAAGCTTATTTTTATTACAAAAATATAATCTAGGAAAGTTATTTTAACACAGAATGCAAAAACCTGAATCTTAATCCAGCTAAGTAATATGTTGTATTATAATATATTAATATTGCAAATCTTAAATTTGCGGATGTTAAATAAAACATTAACTTTCTTGTTTGCTTAATTAACTAGCCAGCTAACGTTAGCTTGCAATTTAGCCTCGTTTAGTTTATACTCATTTTTTTTAACTTACCTTTATCTTGCTGTTTTTTCTCTTCCTCTGATTTCTTCCGTTTTCTTTTTTCTGCACCAGAAAGATATGTCCTTTTTTGTGACATTGTTAATCGTTTTGCTGCAGTGACGCTGCTTCTTCAATTAATTTAAATTACCTCAGTCAGGCATCGTATGGTTGTCATACTACAACCATTAATGTGCTCCATGTCTCCAGAAAAAAAGAGTCTCCAAAGTTTTTTACTAAGCTGCTGATACGTGAAGACGTGTAGAGGGGTATTTAAAACCTGAGAAATTATAATATACGTGTCTGTGTAGATTACACACTTGTTTAAATACATCTGGGAAAGCGCCAAATGGTCAGGTCGTATTTTTTAAAAACAAAGGTATCCTGTAAGAACAAACAAATTCAGGCACCCCCAAAAATGACAGGACACACATACATACAAACAGATGCACACTCAAACAGAGACAGACTCTGGCTGCTGTGATAATAGTTATAATAGTTTTTAAAAGTTTTTAAAGTAAACTATCTGTCACAAAGAGGAAAAGGTAAAAGATCATTTTATCCATTTTCTTTATTGATGGTCTTATTTTTAATTTCAGTAATTGTTATTATATTATTGAAAAGCATTTTATATACAACCATCAAATTATATGTACGGTACTTTCACATACACTGTGTGCAGAATTATTAGGCATGTTGATATTCTGGTCATATTTTTTTTCCAAACACATTTTACCAATTCCAAACCACATCAGTCTTAATAACTACTATTAATTTTGTATTTAATCATTTGTAAGTGATATATAATTGTCCGTGAAGGCTGGAAGTGAAAAACTCCTTATATTCAGGTGTGCAGAATTATTAGGCATGTTTTCGTTTACAGCTAAAATGAGCCAAAAAAGAGATTTAACCCAGACTGAAAAGTCCAAATTATTAAATGCCCATGAGAAGAATGCAATACTAATGCATTACAAGAATTTGCAAAGTTAAGGCTTGACCATTGGACAGTGAAATGCTTGTTGAGTCTGCATGGTCAGAAAAAACAGGTGGAGAAGAAAAGATGCATGTTAACTGCAAAAGAATTAGGAATTAAGGTGAAGAATTAGGTGTGACACCATCAGGAACCGTTTAGTCTCCAGCGCCACCATTTTCCAGAACTGCAACCTACCTGGAGTCTTCAGAAGTACAATGTGTCAGGTTCTCAGAGACTTTGCTTGGTAAAAAATCCTAAAAAATGCCCCTGACTTAATAAGAATAACAAGCTGACGTGTTGTGAAATACATGAAGACAGTTTTTTTATAGGCTTTATAGACCGATAAGTTGAGAGTGACTCTTGAAGGACAAGCATCACATCCTCTTGTACCTCTGATTCAAGAATTTATCTTCCAAAATCTGGCAGTAAGTTTTGGGAGTTCATGTTTAGTCTCTTATCCTGAAAAGTCTGACTTGCAGAGATGGACTAAAATGAACTCCCAAAACTTACTGCCAGATTTTAGAAGATAAATTCTTGAATCAGAGGTACAAGAGGATGTGATGCTTGTCCTTCAAGAGTCACTCTCAACTTATCTGTCTCTAGATAAGTTGAGCTAGATTAAGGGGGAGCGTTAGAGAGAGAGAGAGAGAGAGTCAGAGAATGGGGGCTCACGCACAGACGCATGCTGGGGTGAAAGTGAGGGTAAGGGGAAATAGAGAGTGACAGAGGGTTAGAGGTGAGGTCATAATAATGACGAATCGCCTATCGATTGCTTGGGAAAGAGCCAAATGGTCACGTCGTATGGAATTCCGCAGATTTCTTAAAACAAGCGTATCCTGTAACAGAAGAACGAATTTGGGGGGCCCACGAAAATGACAAGAGTGGTGGGGAGACTGTGAGACACACGCACGCTCAAACAGAAGCACACTCAGTCGGTTGTGAAAGCTTTGGAGTAATAGAGATAGTTTTTTAAAAAGTTTTTAGGTTTTTGCAAACCTCTCAACAACTATCTGTCACAAAGAGGTAAATGTAGAAGATCATTTTATCCATTTTCTTTATTGATGATCTTATTTTTAATTTCAGTAACTGTTATCATTATATTATTGAAAAGCATTTTATATACAATCCTCAAATTATATGTTCGGGTACTTTCACATATATAGTTCACTCAAAACCTGTTAAAATTCTTTATTTATTCTGTTCATCTTTCTTCTTTTCGTAAGAGGAGAGAGCTAGAGTAAGGGGGTTAGAGAGAGAGAGAAAGTCAGAGAGAGACAGACAGAGAATTTGCCTCATGCACTCAAACACACAGAGAAACAGGGAGAGAGAAAGTTTAATCTTTTTTCATCTCTCATTCGAATTATGGATCCTTTCTCACTGAAAAAGGTAAGGGGAATTTTATTTATTTATTTTATTTTTTTTTATTTCATTTCATTATTATTATTATTTATTTAAAGTCTTTATTATTATTATTATGTTTATTATGATATGTACCGGTACTATTGTTCAAATTGTTTATTTATTCTGTCGTGGTTCATTTTTTATTTTCTATAGAGAATGAGATTGACCAAAAATGCAAGCGATCTTTGGAACGCAACCTGACCCCCAAAGGATGCCCGCCCCCGCAACGGATGCGGGGGCCAGACTGTAAAATCTCCAAAGCATTCCTCAGAGAGCTTCATTCGTCTCCTGTCGTCAGACGGTCACGCACATACGCCGTATTTCTGTAACCCGTCACCGGACGATCACGCACATACACCATATTTCACTACCCCTAAGTCATACGTTGACGCGACACCTGGTAAACCCATCAACCGGAGGTCATTAGAGGGTCACAAGGTCAACACATCCGGATAGAAGTCACGTGGGTCCGTGACACATGTAGCAGTCACATGGGACAGCCCCCCCAGGTGGGGGAGGGGTCGTGGGTGAGGGGAGGGGTAGTGGGGGGAGGGGAAAGGTCAAAAGGTCAAAGCCATAAATCTTTTTGTCATAAGCAACAGTATATTGACTACTCACACACATATCTTCATATAAAAGTTACAAATGCTTTTTAGTCAAGAGCACTGATAGATTTTCTCTTTTTTATGTTTGATTAACATGAATGACAGAAAGCAGGAATATTAGACTGCTGTCACTTTAGGAGCTACACTGTAAAAAATAATTTCACCATTTAGTTGTTTCAATTAATTCTTTTAAGTTGACACAACTTGCAGCTACTGAATTTGCTCATTCAACTTAATATCTTAAATTTTACTGCCTCAACTAATTCATAAGTTGACAAAAGGATTTTATTTGCCCCCTCAACTTAAAAAAATGTGTTGAATCAATTTAATGAGGAAATCACGTTCTTAACGTCACATATCGCGAGATCTCGTGAAGACCGTTGCAGAAAGAAGATGTTTGTCACCCATCATGGTGAGCTTCTCCACAGAGTTGGAAAATGTTCTCAGTCAACAAATTTGGTAAGTAAATATTTGTATTTATTCGTTTAATATATGTACATTTATGTATGTTGTCTAAGAAGAGTACAAGTATGGTTTAAAGCGTCGTATTTTCTAGTTGGTTATATGTACTAGTTTCGCGGCACTCTAAGCCTCAAAATACACATGGTTCCACAGTATTTTCGATATGAATATTATATTTTCTGCTGCGGTACTGAGCTGAACTTATATGGAGAATGATAAATATACAGTTTGGTATGTATTATTTGAGGCCAGTGCTGCATTAGAGAGAGAACCGTTCAAACAGCGCGAGAAGGAGAAGAACAAACAGCTGTATGGATTTAGAACAGCAGGAATTTAAAAAAATGAACCTATGAAAATTAAGTGGAGAAAAACAACATTACTACTCGAAGTGTCATTTTAATGCACGTTATAAGAGAAACAAATGAGCAGCTCCCTCAGAGCTCGTTTGAAGCGGGTATATTTGATATTTCTGACACAAACCGGTTGTAACGAGGAGTGAATGACGGGAGGCGAGCGGATCCATTTGCGAGCTTTAATTATATGGACGAGACAGATACATAGTTGAGCAGGCAGGGTAAAATCAGGAGCAGACAGGAATGTAACAGGCAATCGTAGAGAATAATCCAATAAACCAGAGCGAGGGTCAGAAAGGCAGGCGGCTAGACAGTCAAAATAAGAAAACCAGGCGGGAAAGACAAAAACACTGGGAACTAGGAACTCGGAACCAGAAACTAGGAAACGCTAACAGTAACAACAATACAACAATCCGTGAAGTGCACTGGGAAGGACCGGGGCTTTTATAGAACGCCTGATTGGTCACGGGGGCTGACGCAATCAGTGCGGTGGAGGATGGGAGATGCAGTCCGGAGTGTGGTGCAACAGTCAGAGTGTGTAGGTGAGGTGAGAGTGACATCTGGTGGTGAGCGGACAACGGGACACCGACCAGATTCGTGACACCGGTAAAGGTAGGCGTACACGGTGCGATTTTTGAGGTCGTACGAGCTCGCATGCGATTTTTTTGGTTATCGGAGGAAATCGTCTCTTCTCGTATGGTCAGGGCTCGTATGGTGTGTGAGAATTTACGAGACGAGCAGAGTGCCTTACGAGCACTTCCCGACCTCACGATCATTTTTAAACATGTCAAAAAACTTCGGGAGCTGTCGGATTGAAAGCGTGACGTGTGTGCTGTTGAACGAGCCGATTTGTTGAGCAAACTGGAAATGACCAATCAGAAGCTAAGAAAAGAAAACCACAGAAGAAGAAAGATGAACATGGCAGCGCCACGGAGAATTTGGACTGTCGAGAAAGAGGACAAACTCGCTGAACTCTGGCAAGAACAGCGAGCGCTGTATGATATATCGAGCAGCATTTATCATGACAGGGTCGTCCAAGATGAAGAAAAGAAAGTCCATGTTGTTCTCTGCCCTTCAGCCAAACTCTTTGCCATGCCCTTCGTTTTCTTTTCTTTTTTGTTTTTTCGCAAGCCATTGCTGCCACAAAGAAAAGGATCTCTTCCTTGGAGTCCATGTTTTTGGCGCGGAACTTCGTGAATGTGATTGCCTCGGAAATCGGCAGGTTTTAAAATCGTGCCGTGTACCACTGCGTCCGTAAACAAAGTCACTTGTGACGTGTGCGTGGCCATACGGTCTTCCAACTGTCCGAATTCGCACCGTGTACGGCCGCCCTAACTCTCTCAGTTAACGTGCCTCACCGGAACCCACAGCAAAGCTGCATTAATATACGGTCAGTCTTGTAAATATTTGTATTTATTGGTTTACTATATATGTACATGTACGTATGTTGTCTAAGAAAAGTACAAGTATGGTTTACGCGTCGTATTTTCTCGTTAGTAATATGTATTATTTTCGCGGCACTCTGAAGCCTCAAAATACACGGGGTTCCACAGTATTTTCAATTTAAATGTTATACCAAGTATACTCCCATGAGGTACTGAGCTGGATTTATGTGGAGAATGATAAATATACAGTTCGTTGTGTATTATTAGAGAGAGACCGTTCATGCAGAGCGCGAGATAGAGAGGGACGAACTATGGATTTAGAACGGAGAGTTAAAAAAAAAAGAACTTATGAACGATTAAAATTAAAAACAAGATTACTACTCGAACTGTCATTTTTATGCATGTTATAAAAGAAACGAATGAGCAGCTCCCTCAGAGTTCATTTGAAGCACGTATATTTGATATTGCTGACACAAACCGGTACAAACTCTTCTCTCAGTTATTGAAGTGCCTCACCGGACACATACATTATAAAACTATAGGTTTTTGAATAACAATAAAGGCGTATATCTTGTATAAACAGCCCTGCGATAAGGAATATTGTCACAAATGTGTAAAATTAGCTTTTTTTGGTTGTTCTAATTTTCTGTGTTATGTAGTTTAAAAGCCTTTTCTGTATTGTAAAATGGGGTTTTGTTAATTGAAACGTAAACTTGCAATAACATTTGGCTTTCTCTGTCAAGATTTATTTATTTTTATTTTTAGTGTTGTTTTAACATGTTTCTGTATTTTTCATGTTTGTGATATTCTGGAATGACTGAAGATCAGCATAGAATTCAACGATCTTGTGGTTGGACCGCAGCAAGTCCTTTTGCAGTTGTATCCATCAATGCTATGCAGACCAGGGATGACTATCACATTGTACAGCTTGGACAAAATTGTAAGTAAATGTATTTATTTAGTGCACATATTTACTAGAGTTTGTGAATTAATATTATAAGGCATAGTTTAAGGCTTCCCTATGTTTTTATTAAAGCACACAGGTTCTCGAGGTATTCATCCAGGGCATGACTGTTGGCATTATAGTTGTGGGTGACCAAATTGAGCACCATCAATCTGCAGTGATGTGTTCCTGGTAATAGAAGAAGAATTCTTATTAACGTATCAGCGACTGTAACACGTAAGTTTTCGATATGGTACACAGTACTTACTGTATATCATGATACATGGTACATTCACAATACTAAAAAAGCCAAAAAGTGTTAAAGGGATAGTTCCAGCCCCAGCAACAAAACTGTACCTTTTTTTGAGAGTGTTGGAGTTTAAACTTTGGAGCGAGCAGGGCACATGCATGCCATTATGTAGATATTTGCAATGCACTTGGCAAAGGGAGCAACGTAATTTTCTCATTACCTTCAGCTGGCATGTTTACGTGACAATGCAGCATGGTGTCCGTCAGCAGATGTCGCTGTTTTAATGGCATAAATGTCTTTTTATTGTTGTTAGCATTACTGTTGCAAATAAACATACAGTTTATATTTTAAAAAGTTTTATATTAGTTTTTAGGGCCCGATCACTGCAGTGCGAGGACCCTATTGGAATTGCTCAGTTTATTATTATATATTATATATTTAAAACATAAAATGTATGTTTATTTGCAACAGTAATGCTAACAACAATAAAGACATTTTCTATGCCATTAAAACAGCGACATCTGTTGACAGACACATCGCTCCCTTTGCCAAGTGCATTCCAAACATCTACATAATGGCACGCAGTTGCCCTGCTCACTCCAAAGTCTAAACTTCAAGGGCTCTGCCCTTTGAAGGAGTAGGGCACATGGATGACCACTTCCATTTAGAATTTCCCCAGTGGATCGTTCGGTTCTAATACACATCATTTTATATTAGATTTAAAAATGTAATTTAGTTTTTTTCAGTCCTCGATGCACGTTCACAAGAGTACCACGACAGGTGTGTGCATTCCTCTGCTCGTAAACAAGGCGCAGCGCATGCATGTTCTACATCAGCACCACATACGTGTCTTGATACTCTTGTGAATGTGTGGGCAAGACTGATAATATAAGTAAATATTTATTTACTAAAAATATTTTGTATGTAAAATGTAACATTAAAGTGACAATACTTTGAATATAGTCTTTGTAAAACTGTTAAGCAAAATATGTCAGAATGTGCCAGTAAAAAAATTGAACGACTGGTATTTTCAGCATCAACTAGCAGCAGTAGAATTTTGGCAACTAGTTTCATAAATCTCTAATGGCTACAATTTCAGATAAACAATGATAGAACTAAGAGTTCACACCATCCAAATGAACCAAACTCTAACATCAACCGAACCTGGTACACACTAAAAGTGCTAGTGTTGAAACACCCTTATATTCTGGAAATTAAAGTACTTGTTGCAGTTGGTCTGATACTCCCAGCCATGCTCATGTAACTTACGCCTTTTTTTACTTTACCTCTTAATTGCTGTTTGTTGAGGTTGTTGTTGTTATTTTTAAATATTTTTAACAGAATGTATTACTATAGTTAAAGTAATGTACAGTAGTATTCTATGTTGATTCAATTATTATATTTGCATGTAAATAATTAATTCTTTTTTTGTTGTTGTTTTCAGGCATCTTATGAAATTGAAGAATTAGTGAAGGGCATAGAAATGGACATCTTGATTGTGACTGAGGAGGAGCAATGGGAAATGCTTTCAAAAGAAACCATTGCCGTTGCCATCATTTTGGAAGAGCATCTTGACCTCACCGATATCTGTGACGTCCTGAAAGCATTTGTGCTTTGGATAGGTCTTCTTTACATCGTTAACACTGATTACCCAAAACACATGAAGCACACTTCTGATGTTCTCCAAAAACTTTTCATGAACATTGGTGGGAGCAGCTGTTCTTAGTGTGTTTACAGGCTATGCAACATGCTACTCCACAAGACATTTAGAATCCCTCATCTGTTCTTTTGATTAAACGTGAATTAGTGAAAGGAGTGTAAATATGTACTGCAATTGTTACACAAAAATGAAATGTCAATGTTTATCTATGATTTTAAAGTTAGGGTGTTTAAATACTAAACACAGTAATACTAAGTAAGGAGGTTGTCTATTTTGAATTCAAATAAAATAGCCTTCTGCATGTTTTTCAGTGTCCATGAGGCTATTTTCTGCAGTACTGTTAGAAAATAGAAACTTGAGTTGTGTGGGCAAATTACATAGTTCAGCCAGCTGTCAGTCAGTTGAATGAACTTAACATTACAAGTAAGATTACCTATTCTAGAAAAAGTAACCTGGCTGCCTTAAAAATATAAGTTGATTAAACAAAATGCTTAGTTGAGCCGATTTTTATTCAGTTTGCACAACTTATAATTATAAATTTAAACTTGAGTTATGTGGGCAAATTGCATAGTTCAACCAGTTGAACGAACTTAACATTACAAGTAAGATGAACTATTCTTGAAAAAGTAACCTGGCTGCCTTAAAAATATAGGTTGATTCAACAAGATGCTTCGTTTAGCCAATTTTTATTCAGTCTGCACAACTTATTATTATAAATTTATTCAACAAAATGGTTAGTTTAAACAACTAAACGTTTGTTGGTCTCACTAATTTTATGTTGTTTCAACTTACATTTAGGTTAGCACAACTTTCTCATCTTGCTGGGCTAACTAAAAACCTAAAAGTTGACTCAGCTTCACCTTTGTTATCCCAACTATTAATTCTAGGTTTAAAGAACTCCAACATATGTTTAAACAACATAAGTTTTTTAGCGTATTTAACAAAACATTTTAAGGCAGCCAGGTTACAAATTATTTTAAGTTGAATCAACTCATTTGTTTTTACAGTGTACCCTGATCCAATATACTGTTACACATGCGTTTTCTTTCTCAGCTGTTTGCTTTCACTTGAAGCCAAATTACTGAGATTATGAGGAAACTTGCAAAGACAGCCGTTTTGACACAAGTGTATGTATTTAACTATTTAAGGCCTATAAAGCGGCAAAAATAAATGCGCGCGCATATAACGAAACGAGTCCTCTTTCGACGCTGATTGCATTTCAATTACTTAAAATCACTTGTTGTTAATCTGCAATGTTTAAAAACGCTTGCAACCACGCAGCACAGCAACGTCACATGAGCGTGTAACCGCTATGGAGACGATAGTCCAAAATCTCTACAAGTTGACAAATTTCTACTAATTAATTATGTCTGCCGGTATATCGCTACCCCTAGCTGAGAGAAGTTTTAATTTTGAGTATTGTTGTATTCTTAGAGAATAATCAATCCAGGTACTGAACTATCTAAACCACATTGCACAAAAAGCCAAATCCATTGTTAATGATATCACTCCCACCTGAGTGCGTGGTCAGCAGCTCAATAATCCCTGGTGATGTCCTAACAAGATCAGCCAAGTTCAGTCAACTTAGAGCTTGATAGAAGTTTTTTTCAGGTTCAGATAATAGGTTATAAAAATAATCCACTCTGAGTCTTATTTTAAGAGAGGTTTAAATGAATCACCATTTGAAATGGTTTTGGTTTAATAAAACGATTACACACAAGCAATAAATTCAAAATAACAGCGAGAAAGTCTTCACCCGAGTTGTGGAGAAGATGACACCAACTTCCTACATACACACACACACATATTACCCTGTGAGGAGGGCCACCAGTTGCCATGCTAATCTTAGGCACAGGATATGTGTCATCATTGCAACAGATTCATGGCTCGATGACGGTAAGAACCATGTACTCCCGCCACCTGTTCACCGACACGCACAATCATGAGGTTTAAATGCCCTATGACCTACACCAACTCCTCCCATCCCACACCACTATCTAGTGGTTAAAAAATACATTTAGCTCCTACAGTTTGTTTGTGCATTAATAATTACAGACTTGTTCACCCAGCAATAAAAATTCAGTCATTACTCACCCTCATTTTGTTCCAAACCCAAGACCTTCACTCATCTTCAGAACACAAATTAAGATATTTTTGATGAAACCAAGAGCTTTCTGAGCCTGTAGAGACAGCAACACAACTACCACGTTAATGGGCCAGAAAGGTAGCAAGAACATAGTAAAAATAGTCTATGTGGTTTATCTGTTCATTTGTGTCTCCTCATATTTCGCTAGAACTCTATTATCTGCTTCAGTGACCTTGCGATTGTTGTAATGACCTTGGAAAGGTTGTGACCATGGTCCGAAACTTAGAAGGAGCTGGTGAACCCCACATCCTATTGCCATCTCAACACAGCTGTGCCAAATCTGCAGCTTTATTCTGATGAAGCAGCTGACCACCGGACGCACCTTCACCTGTCTTTGCTGTCCATCACGTCCCTCATTGCTGCAGACTGAATGTGATCATGGATGGGAAAGATTTAAAAAGTACAGACTTAATTTAATTTTATATTAGAATTTATTTTATATAATTCTACTGCTCAAAATACCTGGCAGTTTCCCAAAATAACCACTATATGGAGTCAAAATACATTTTTGTTGTTGATATGGACTATGTTGACAAGAGTGATGTAGTAATGTTCACTGTGAACCCAGCAAGTAATAATTGTCATTTCACCATCTTGGCCTTTAGCCTTATGCTGGAGCTGGTTTCGGGCACTGAAACTAAGTATGTAAATAATTAAATACATTAGCACGATAATATCATGTATTGGCGATCTCACAGGCTGCAGTGGGACCCAACACTACTGTAGCATATTATTTACTCACCCTCCATGCATCCTAGGTGTATATGACTTCCTTCTTTCAGACAAATGCAATCGGAGTTATATTAAAGGGGTCATCGGATGCCCATTTTCCACAAAGTGATATGATTCCGTAGGGTCTTAATGAAAAGTCTATAATATACTTGCTAAGTTCACTTTTTCATATTGTTTGAACATTAATGTGTGTTGTCAGTGTATGTACAAATCTACCTTATAATGCTAAAAATCCATGCAGTGGTTTTTAATTAATCTGTAAAAATAATATCCACTTTTTCAAACCGAGCCGTTCTCAGATGCCTGTCGTTGTGGCATCACACCGGTAGAGGCTGCTCCTACGGTAGTTGATTGACATGAGCTCTTACCTTCAATCTCCGATTGAGCGATTGAGGTGTTGTGTTGCTGGATGTAATAATGAACATAGTGGTCGTCATTTACTGCATCTTCTACTGAAGATGCAGTAGATTACATTTGTTGGTGAAGTGAATGCGCCTCCCGATCTACATATCCGTCTATGTTCGCGCGAATCATTCATGATCCAGCTTCACTTACAGCAGAAGTGTGTATAAGCCTTTTTTTATGAATCTCTGCAATCACCTTTCCTTATAACGTGGTAGTTAGGAAGTTTAGCGGCTAAACGAGGCTAAATGCTGCTAAAGTAAACAATATCGTCATTCCACAGAGAGAAGAGAGGGGCGGGTGAGCAGAGCTCATTTGCATTTAAAGAAACAACCCCTTAGAATGAGATGATTTTTGCAGAGCTGATTTTGACAAGGTAAAAAGGCACATAAAACAGCACCCTTTTTACCTTGCCAAAATCAGCTCTGCAAAAATCATCCTGTTCTGGTCGAGGCTGCTTTAAATGTTAATGAGCTCTGCTTGCCCTGCCCCTCTCTTCTCTCTGTGGAGTGGTGAGCCAGTTTACTTTAGCCGCATTTAGCCGTTAAACTTGCTAACTAGCACATTATTAGGAAAGGCCTCCTGTAGTGAATCAATGTGTTTTTATAAAAAAAAATCCATGTTTAAAACTTAAGTATCACTTTAATCTAGCTTGCGCTAACAGTTGTACACAGAACTTTATTCTTTGACAAGGGGCATGGCAGTACTGAAACACTGTCTAAGCTGTTCGCCAATTGCAACTTCACGAGTTCACCCTTACATCTAATCTGGCTGAGTAAACAGTAAGCATATTTTGGCGTGCTGTCCTGGGGGAGGGCTCAGAGGATGAAGATGAAGATAGGATGAAGATAGATTAAGAGTGAGGAGTTGGGGTGGAGGGTGGATGCTCCTCCCGAACTTTGTTATCAAACATCATGCAGTGGGACAGCTAACCAATCACAACACATTAAGTTTTTCAGCCTTCATTAAACCCGGAATTAATCAAGCCATTTGTGCCAGGCTGGGAGAAAGGTATTGTAATAATGTAAATTATGTAAAAAATAATGCGTGTTTTGAACCACCAAGCGTGAAAGCATGTTCTAGTACACCCCCAAAAAATCTGAAAAATATATTGGGAAAAATATATCAGTTCTCAGATTCTTTTCTTAAACTTTCTACTCTCTTTCCTTCCCATCTATACTCTCCACTTCTCCTTTCTGTCTCTTGTAAATCACTATTGACACTATCCTCTTATAACCAGTTGAAGAAAGTACTTACAGTTTGTACTTTGCTCCTGTTTCAGTTCATAAAAGCATATCTGCAATATGGCTAAACATATAATATAGGTTCGGTCAGTAACAATTTGTGTGTGACCACACAGGTCATCATGCTTCAGGAAGCCTTCAAGACATCACTGAATTCAATGATGAACTGCCATTAACTGAAAATTGAGTGTTTACTGTTGTCCTTTTGCATTATTGACACACTAATTTCCTTTTTAATACTATAAAGCTGCTTTGACACAATCTGTATAAATAAATAAGTGACTTGACTTGACTTTAAATTACTTTTTTCCACATCAGTCTACAATGACAAAGCACAAAACAGGTTTGTAACAACTTTCCAAATTTATTAGAAATAAAAACTGAAATGATTCAATTGCATAAGTATTCATGTTTTTCTGGGACACTTGAAATTTAGCTTAGAGGCAAATTCATTTGAATGAGTATGATTTGGAAAGGCACACACCTCTCAAAAAAGGTCTTACAGCTGAAATTCATTATCAGGGCAAAAACCAAGCCATAAGGTCAAAAGAACTGCCTGTAGAGCTCAGAAACAGGATTGTGTCAAGCCACAGATCTGGGGAAGAGTTCAGAAAAAAAACTGCTGCATTGAAGGTTCACAGAAGCATGTAGCCTCCGTTATCCATAATGGAAGAAGTTTGAAACAACCAGGACTCTTCCTAGAGCTGAGCAACTGATGGAG
>VONZ01003464.1:0-21038 GCA_012976165.1 Labeo catla
AATAAATGCAGGCTTAGTGAGCAGAAGTCTTCTTTAAAATACATTAAAAATCTTATTATTTAAAAACATTTGACTAATAGTGTACAATATAAAAACCTACTAAAATTACAAACTTTTCAGATCTTCACAAAAACTAATAAAAATTACAAAAACAAGCAACAAAAATACTTAAACTTGAACTGAAATTTAATTGATAAAACTAATTCAAAATCTTACTAAATTCTACAATACTGCTAGAAAAATTACAAAAAAAAAACATACTAAAAATGACACGAACACTAAAATGACTAAAACTTAAATTTAAACGAACATGGAAAAATATAAAAAATTCATTCTCAGTAAATACAGTAAAAACTAAAATTAAAATGAAAATTAAAAAAAATTAAGTAAACTTAAAATGAATATTAAAAATATATAAAAAAGTAAAAATGAATTAAAAATAGTCATAGAAATTATTAATATATACTATAATAGTATAGTATCAATGATACTAAAATAACATTGCTCCTGCATTTACAGCTGGGATTTACTTTGTCTTTTTGAAAATAATTCTTTACCATTTCATTCACATTTTTGTGTTAAAAATCTTGATACGTGTTTGTTCATAATGTGAGAAATTTATTAGACATTTTATAATTTTTTTCCTCCATTATTATTTTTGTGTGTAGAGCTGGTGGAAGGTTGTGTGCGTCAGGATAAGAGTGTGTTCCTATTAGACTCCACAGATCAACCACTGGGAATCAAACTACAGAGTATTCAAGAGGTTATTAACCAGGTAAACTTTAACACACACACACACACACACTCATATACTGAGAGTCACAGCTGTGTTAAAACTCTGTGTGTGTGTGTGTGTGTACTTGTTTTTGCTACATTGTGGGCACCAAATGCCCCACAAGGATAGTAAAACCTGAAATTTTTGACATTGTTTTAAAAAATGATTAAAAATAGTAAATGATGTTTATCTGAAAGTGTAACAATGCAAACATGTTTTCTGTGAGGGCTAGGTTTAGGGTTAGGGTTGGGTTAGGGGATAGACAATATTGTTTGGTCAGTATAAAAACTATAGAAATCTATGGAAAGTCCCCACAATTCACAAAAACAAACGTGTGTGTGTGTGCTTTCAGGACAAACACTGTCTGCTTCAGCTGGGCTTGAATCATGTGGAGAATCTCCTGAAGCAGAGCATCTATCCCATCGTCATCTACATCAAACCCAAAGACAAGAAGGGACGCAAGTTCAGGTGTGGATTCATATCTGTCTGTCTCTCAGCATAGTCACAACATCAGCCCAGGGCTCTTGATATCATAGCCCAGGGCTCTTGATATCATACAAACATTTAAAGCCTAATGAAACCCGTGTGTGTGTGTTTCAGGAAGCTGTTATCGGGCCACGGAGAGGAGGACCTGATGGAGGCCTGTCAGATGGAGGAGCTGCAGCTGGAGACTCTTCCTGTGATGTTCAGTACGGTGGAGCCGAACGCGTGGAGCTGCACGGACGAGCTGCTGGCCATCATACGCAGCACCATCCTGAGCCAGCAGAACGCCGTGGTGTGGCTGGAGCAGGAGCGACTCCAGTAGAGACCCTTTCTCACATTCACACTTACTGTTGTTTACAATCAGTTATTGGGTAAATAGTTCATGAACATACTAGTGCTTATGTATCATATACTCCATAATGTGAATCCTTTAATATGAATTTTAACAAACTTTTTACAAATATTTTAAACTGATGCTGGGGAATGGGTTTTCTAATGCTTTTATGTTTATGTTTTATAGCACCTTTTTACTATGCACTGACACAGTTCTTAAGTTATAGTAATAAACTTTCATCTTCTTAAGATATTTAGAGATTGAGGCACACAGACGAAAGTGAACTAGATATCAATAAACTGTACTGTATGTTCTTTGTTTTTGAGTTACATCTGTGAAATGAGCTCCAATCTGGAGAACTGCATGACTACATTCACAGAGTCAGATTGACAGCTGTATTTACTACCAGGTGTTACAGTTTAAAAAAAATAAATAAATAAATACTGTCTGCTACTGATAAAATCTGTAATGTATTCTTGTCTACTTTTTGGTGATTAAAACATATTTCAGTACATTTTGCAGTTTTTTGAGTTTTTTACCATCAGTTTGTGTTTTCTTGAGGCCTGTAAGTATTCTGTTTATAATGAGTGTAATACAACAGTGCAAGATCAAATTGCAGATTTTGAATTCAGAGTCTCAATTAAACCTTAAAAAGAATAAATATGTTGGGATGTAAGTGAATGGAGGTCAGATTTGCTTTCTAGCATTTTAAGAGCAAGATGCTGCTGTCATCAAAGCAAAACATAGACATCCTCACATGCATGCTCATGTTTTCAACCTTTCATTCAGATTAGCACTGGTATTTATATTTAATATTGACTTAATATCTAAGGATACACATTATCTCTCTTTTTTAAAGTTTTATTTTCACTTTGCTTTTGAGTTCCTTTCAGTAAATTTACTTGTAGAAAATGATTCACAAAACTAAAAGAGTTATCATCCTCTTGAACACAGTAAAACTTGTGGCTTTGACTCATTTTACACTCATAGGAAGTTGTAAAAAATCATTAAAAAAAACACCCTTAGTTTTTTACACTTTCTTCTGTTTTATGCATTTTTTACCATACAATGGCAGGTTTATGGTATATTCAAGTCAATTCACCCTTATACTTGCAGCACTTTACAGATTGTTTTTAACGCAGCTTTACAGCGATACACGGGAAATGATTTGGCAATGCAAATGATGCTACAGTAAAGCAAAAAGTACAAAAAGTCTTTAGACCGTAAATTTGACAAGCCAATTGATGGTGACAAATTACCAGTAGAGACCCACTTGGTGTGTCTGTATGTAAAGATGACGATGCCAGATGTAGATTAAACTTTGACCCATTTATTGGAAAAAATAAAAGGAAATTCAGTTTATGGTTACAGAGAAATGTATCGCTAAGAGGCTGAACCCTCACTGATAGAATGTTATTTGACTTTGACTTTCTGTGGAAACAGGGGAGACATGTCAAAAATTTGTTGTTAGAAATAAATCACATTTTCATAAATGTGAACGCTGAAGGCTCTTTTGCCACTCAGTCCGGCTGAGGGGGCGTGTCCCGGCGGGAAAGTGACGTTAATGCATACATTTTGTGTCTCTCTCCTATCAGATACTCCCAATTCAGGTCTTGCTTGTCTTCACTAATGAGCTGATGAGCTGAATCAGGTGTGTTAGATGAAGAAGATGTGCTGGGGGTTTTCTGAAACCGGTATAAAATCTCCTGAAGCAGCTAGTTGATAGAAGTGGAAGAGAAGTAAACACTTGTAGATTGTAGCAGAAGTTTTGTGGGGTTTCTGAAAGGGATACTTAATTCACTTTTTGGATGATTGTTCTTCATGGCTGTGATGGAGATTTGTCTTTGGAAAAGATTTATTTTAGCCCTTTTCTTCTTTGCTGTTGATGGACAGAGACCAGGGCTGTTTGCTGTTAATGCAGCAAGATTAGGGCCAGTTGCTGTTAATTGGCCGGGATTCGGGCCATCTGCAGTTGGACAAGAATCAGGGCCGTAAGTATTATTATTGACCATTGCTTTCTGTATATGTCCAGAGCAGATTCTTTATAGTTTAGTTTAAACCTAAATGTTTTCACAGGTTCTTCATGGTGACATTTCCTGCAGTGATTGAATCTGGCTCTGATGCCAAATTGTGTGCAAGTCTTCTGAAACCCAACGAGAGTCTCACAATGACCGTTTCTCTACTTAATGACAAAAACATGACAACTCAACTTGTGCAGCAGAGATCTCGGATGGAGTTTCACCAGTGTTTCAATTTCCAGGTCTGTTATGCTGCATATGGAACGTTTTTCTCTGGTCTAATGCACACTTACAATGCGTTGCTCTACAGGCTCCTCAAGTAGATGCTGAGTCGGTACAGAAACTGCAGGTGGTGGTTAAAGGGAGGTCCTTCAAAATGACCGAAGAGAGGAAAGTGATGTTCAGACGTTACCTGCCTTTGACCTTCATTCAAACAGACAAACCCATCTACAATCCAGGACAAACAGGTGAGCTGTGAATGACCCGTTCAGAACTTGATGCACTTCAGTGTGTAGAAAGTCCGTTTTGTAAACTGTCCATTCTCATTTTGCAGTGAATTTCAGAGTCGTGACCATGGATGCCAAATTTGTTCCTCTTGATCAAATGGTAAAACCTTATCTGTCTCATCTTTCAGTGATTCATGACACTTTACATGCCTAATTGCTCTGTTTGTCTTTACAGTACAGTGTGGTGGCAGTGGAGGTGAGCTTTTGCTCCCATGCAAGTCTTTGGATGTGCGTATTATGTAAGTTCTTTGTGCGCTTACGTCACTTTACTCCCACAATAGGACAATCACGGAAACCGCATTGGTCAGTGGACAAACGTTTCGTCAACGAGGTGGATCTTGGAGCTTTCTCATCAGTTAAATCCAGAAGCTCAGGTCGGGATGTACACACTGAGAGCTTTTATTGGTGACCGAATTATCTCGCAGGTTTTTGAGGTGAAAAAATATGGTAAGTTCATGCAAATATGATGTGCAAGAGGTAGCCCTGACCCCAGATCTGAGTTCCTAATTTAAAGAACTTGTTTCTGGTTTAGTTTTGCCCAAGTTTGATGTCACCGTAGCTGCGCCACAGATGCAAAGTGTTGGAGATGTAGAACTGAAAGTTGAGGCTTGTGCCAAGTAAGAGCTTTTCTCTTCTTGATTTTTGTTGTCTTTTGGATGGTTCGTTCTTGATCTTGTACCTTATGTTTTCCTAGGTACACGTATGGGCAACCTGTACCTGGTCAAACGTTGGTGGAAGTGTGCCGTGAGCCGTTTCCATACGCCGTGGTTCCAGGCTTGACTCGTGTGTGCTTTAATAAAACCACTAAGGTTTGTGACTGCTGAACAGAAGAGGTTTTGCCTTGCTGATGTGTTGACTTTGTAACCTACCAATCTTTTTGTTACCAGATGAATGACATGGGCTGTGCCTCCCTTATCTTCAGTACATCAGTGTTTTTCAACACCAAATTTGAGAGTAACCTGCAAGATACGTTTCTTGTAAATGTAAATGTCACCGAGGAGGGAACAGGTGAGCTACTGGCTAATTTTGAAACCAATGTCTGTGTTTGGTGTCTTCATGTTTGTGGCACTTCTCTTTTCAGATGTGGTCATGCTAAAATCCACAACCGTGTCCATTACTTTTGAAGTAGGCAAGGTCACGTTTGTGGACCTCCCAGAGTTTTTTGACTACAGGTCAACGATTAATGCAAAGGCACGTAAAGGTTCATCTGTTATTAAATGTTTCTCCTTGGTTCCATTTCCTAAACTTATCTTTCTCATCAGATCTTGGCATCTTATTTCAATGGGACGCCAATCGCAAGCAAGGCAGTCTATCTCCTGGATGGCAGCCAATGGCCAAACAAACTGCTGTTGAATCTGACTACAAACCAGAATGGACTGGCTGTGTTCTCCCTCGACACTGCTACTTTTCCTGAAGTTAATCTGAATCTGGTGGTATGGCTTGTCCCTCCTTTTATTTTGAGTAAAGTCTCTTGCAAGAAGCCAATTTTATTCATTTGTTCCCCAGGCAAGTGCAACTCCACAGGTTGTTTATGGTTATAAATCGCCATACTTCAGTACAGAAACGAGGGTGATTCTGCTGCTTCAAGCTGCTATTCCCATCAGTCCAACATTTAGTGAACTGACTATAGAGAAGCTTGAGCAGCCACTGAAATGTGGCGCTGCATATCCAGTGACTGTCAAGTATTCCTTTGTTGGAGAGACTGGCGACTACAGTGTTGACATCATTTATATGGTATATAGATATTCATTGTGGTTTTGATGGTCTGTTTGCCTGGCACCTTTTGTACACCAGTCTGGCTTTCTGTCCTCTGTCAGGTCTTGTCCAGAGGAGTGATCGTTCTGCATGGGTTTGAGAAGGTTCAAGCAAAGGATTCTGATACGGTCACGAGCGGCACTGTGTCATTTCAGCTGTCTGTCGGTGTCATTATGGCTCCAGTAGTGCAGGTTTTAGCCTTCTGTGCTCTGCCCAGTGAGAACGTAGTGGCCGCAAATGTGGCTTTTGACACGGAAACCTGTTTCTCAAACCAGGTATTTGGACATCTTGCATCTTTTCATGTGGGCAGCTGTGACATGTCCTTCACGTTGTGAGCTTGTTCTTGTTCCAGGTGTCTCTGCGGTTCTCTCCGGCTACAGCCGTTCCTGGTGAGGGAAATGTTTTGACTGTCTCTGCTCAAGCAGGTTCCCTGTGTGGCCTCAGCGCTGTTGATCAGAGTGTCCTGATCATGGAGCCTGGAAGACGTCTGAGTGCTGAAGCGGTATCTATGTGCAACTAATCAGTTCTTGAAGCAATGTTTTAATGAGTTTCATATGACTAGAATAACACAAACGTGTTATGGCTGATTTCTTCACTTTGCTTTTTGCGGTGGCACTGTTTATGTGGGCTCTTAAGTTTAGTCCTCTTACCCTATGACTCTATTTTGAGTCTGTTATATTAACTATACAAGCACTCACGGTGATTTACTTGTTTCAAGACGACACATTTTATTTTATTTTCTTTTTTTTTTTTTCTTCCTGCTGTTTATAGGTGTTCAACTTGCTCCCGGTGCAATCACTATCAGATTATCCTTTGGGCGTTGAGGATGAACAGGAGTGCCTGAATGTTCGACCGCGTCGAGCTGTTCCTACAGACCAAGCTTATGAAACCTTCAAGGTAGAAATTGGTTTGCAATCAGTCACCGAATACTCCCTGAATTCACAGTCCTTTCTGACCTGTTGTTCTGACAGGGCATGGGGATGAAGATTGCAACCAATTTGCCTGTCCGAGAACCGCAATGCCTGACGTACAGAGGCCTGAATTACTATCGCAACTTCCGTGATGGTGCGTCTCAGGTTCTCAATCTAAAATTTGCCACGTGACTTGTTGGTTCAATCAGTTTTGCTATAGCTGGTAGTGATCAAAGCCGCATAGGTTTTCAGAGACATGCAGTGTCCGTTATTGAATGTTAACATGACCTGATATTAATAGCTTTTCTTTTGGTTTCAGTGATATTTTTCCGTCGCCCTGTCGCCTTAGCGATGGCTGAACTGGCTCCTGCTGCAGTTGCAGAAAGTGCTGGAGGCGAGAGCAGTTCCTCTTTTGACGTGACCATCAGGACTTACTTTCCAGAAACGTGGATCTGGCAACTTGCTCAAGTGGGGTTAGTGACTCTGTTCTGCCCTTTTCAGCAGTTGATGCCATCTAAACCCATTTAATGAAATGTACCCCGCCTGTTCTCACTTGTGCTTCTGGTGTCCTTTCTTCAGAGACTCTGGATCCACACAAGTTCCTCTCAAGGTTCCTGACACAATCACAACGTGGGAGACTGAAGCCTTCTGTCTGTCCTCCAAAGGTCTCGGTCTGGCTCCTCCTGCTCTGCTGACGGCCTTCCAGCCGTTCTTCCTGGAGCTTTCCCTGCCTTACTCCATCGTCCGCGGGGAGACTTTTGAGCTGAAGGCCACAGTCTTTAACTATCTGTCCAAATGCATTATGGTCTGGTTTCATCGTTTTTCAGATGATTGATCCATAGAGAGTAGATATCAGTTGCTCTGCTTAATGTGCAATGTTGTTCATTTGGCAGGTTAAAGTGACTCCAGCACCATCCCCAAGCTTCACTCTTAAATCACTTAGTGACGCATATTCATCCTGTCTCTGTGCCAATGCGAGGAAGACCTTTAAATGGGTTTTAACGGCTTCTGTTCTCGGTCTGTTCTCGGACTGTATTTCCAAGTTGAGCTGTATGTGAAGTGTTGCTGACTGTCTATTCTGTAGGAACCGTGAATGTGACAGTCAGCGCTCAGGCCGAACAATCCCAGTCTCTGTGCGGTAATGAGGTTGTGACCGTGCCGACGAGAGGACGTGTTGACGTAGTCACTCAAAGTCTGCTTGTTCTGGTAAGTGTTGAGCAGCCTTCTGGGGTTTGACAGGGTTCATTGTGCTTTTATTGATGTGGCATTTTGTTTTTGTAGGCTGAAGGCGTAGAAAGGACTATCACTGAGAGTCGGTTACTGTGTCCAAAAGGTTTGTTTGCACTCCGTGCTTCCAAAGTGTTTTGCCTCTACCACCAAATGGTAGCCTAGCTCTTTCTTATTTATAAATTTTGATCCACAGGAAGCGTCCTGTCAGAAGACATGACTCTCATTTTTCCAAAAAATGTCATCCAGGGATCAGCCAAATGCTCCGTTTCAGTCATTGGGGACATAATGGGACGTGCGCTGAAGAATCTTGATAGCTTATTGCGGATGCCTTCTGGCTGTGGCGAGCAGAATATGATAGTTCTTGCTCCCAATATTTACATCCTGCAGTATCTGGGTGTGTCAGCACAGCTCACTGCAACCATCCGAGCGACCGCCATTGGTTACCTTCAGAGTGGTACGAACAACCAATTATTTAGAGTATTTAGGCTAAATCAAGTCCTGTTCATTGGGCGTGCTTCAGCCTGTCTGATCCTTCCTGACCAAATTCCCTTGTGGCTTTTGACCTGAACAGGATACCAAGGACAGCTGAACTACAGGCACAGTGATGGTTCGTACAGCACGTTTGGCTATGATGCATCAAACACATGGTGAGTTTCATGCAGTTCTAATCTTTGATACTGTTGAAGTTACAATGTGAACTGCTTTCTCCATGACCAGGTTGACTGCCTTTGTCCTGAGGTCTTTTGGCCTTGCGAGGAACTTCATTTACATCGATCCGAATGTCCTTCAGAGCGCAAAGAACTGGTTGATAAGCAGGCAGGGTTCAGATGGCTGTTTTATGCAGCAGGGAACTCTGTACCACAATGACATGAAGGTATGCTGCATTTCTTCAAATGCCCATAATGGGCTTGTTGTTTGGTTTTTTTTGTTTTGTTTTTTTTTTTCATTTGTTGCTGCATTTTAGGGTGGAGTTGGTGACGATGTCACTATGACCGGCTACATCGTTGCATCGCTGCTTGAACTAGGTGTCCCTGTCATGGTAAGAACATGTTTGTAGTGTTCATTTGATTTGCTCTCAAATTTGACATTTCTGTAGTCAAAGCTAGAAATTGAAAGTGTAAATGCTGGTGATCCTTGTTTTAAGGATTTATAACTTTTGTATTAATGCTTTCTGTAAGGCATTAACTGAGCATATCT
This sequence comes from Labeo catla, assembly GCA_012976165.1. Taxonomy (NCBI): domain Eukaryota; kingdom Metazoa; phylum Chordata; class Actinopteri; order Cypriniformes; family Cyprinidae; genus Labeo; species Labeo catla. Next base: position 9,210 of record VONZ01003464.1, read on the forward strand.
TGTTTGTAGATGGTACAGAATGTTGCCTTAATGGTATTTGTAGTATTACGACATCTGCTTGTTTGATCTATGGACAATAGTTTTTAAAAGCACTGCATAAAGTTGACCTTGTTTGCTCCGCTTTGAGGATCCTGCCATTACTAACGCTCTGTCATGCTTGAGATCTTCTGTTGGGAACCTGGGAAACACTTACGCCACCGCTCTGCTCGCCTACACCTTCAGTCTGGCTGGAGAGACCAGTACACGATCTCAGCTTTTAACAACCTTGGGCAACACTGCCATTTCTGAAGGTGAGAATTGATAAGTGGTTCACTGAATTGTTATTTGTATGGTTATTTTCATAAGATGCGTTTCCAAACAAATAATAATAATAATAATAATAATAATAATAATAATAATAATAATAATAATAATAATAATAATAATAATAATAATAATAATAATAATAATAATAATAATATATAATTTTTTTATTTTTTTCTCTCCATCTTGTCTTAGGTCCTAAACTCCATTGGTCTCAGACTTCGTCTGGTGATACTCTGGCAGTGGAAATCAGCTCATATGCGCTGCTAGCCTTTCTCACTGTGCAGCCTGTAACTACAATTAATATGGGCTACGCTAACCGCATTGTCAACTGGCTTGTGGCCCAGCAAAATCCCTATGGAGGTTTTTCCTCCACCCAGGTGACTTAACTATTGTTTGTGTGTGTGGGTGTGTGTTGTGTGTGGTGTGTGTGTTTTTCCAACTTCGTTGTGTTTAGTAGATGCTTTTATCCAAAGTAACTTGAGAGGAAGTGGCTGTAGCTCAAATTGCAGAGCATGGCGTTAGCAACCTCAGACTCTAGTCACATGACTTGAGACTTTACTCTGACTCGAATCCCAAATTTGAGGATATTTGACTTTGACGACAATGACTCGAGCCCTGGGAAACAAAACCCAAACATTTCTGATCAGTAGGCTGGTTACTGAAGCTTATGATCACACTGGTATAATTAGCCCAGCTTTTGGCACTGAGCCAGAGAGGGACTCGCCAAGTGAGCGCTTGTTAGTGTTTTCATCCACACCGTTTAGGATATTTAACTTCTTAGATCTTTTATAACATCTGTATACATTGTAACTATTTTTATACATTCACTTTTCTGCTTCATTTCATGTATCTCGTTGCCCAGTAAATGACGTTCTGTATCAACGTATCAGTTTAGGACTTAAAGTACCATAAGTGTTTTCGAAATATTATACATTATATTACAAATATAAATCCTGTCAATAAAGCTATGTCTATTTCTGTAGACCTTTGTCAGTAGGTGGTGATAAATGAGCATCTGTATTAGCAAATTAATAAATAATTGACTCATTCATTAAAATCACTGAATCGCTAACAAATGAAACTTAAAGGAGACTTGATATTCATTCACTTGGGCCTATATTTCTTCACAAACAACGATTAATTCCTCAATTTACCTGTAATGTTAAATGAGTGACTACATGTCCAGTGACGTGAACTACAGTAGTCAACATTTGAAGTGGATCTCAACTGTAAGAGCCAGTTATGTGTAATTCATTTGTGGTGATAACTTGGTTAAGGTTAATCGTAGCCATTGTCTGCCATGGTATGGGTGAAAATGCTATGGAAGTCAATGGCTACCAGCAACTGTTTGGTTGCCAGCATTCTTCAAAATGTTTAGGACATTGAATAAGGTGACACATATACCTTTTTAATAGCTGCTTGTTTTTGTTTTAGGACACTGTGGTGGCTCTTCATGCTCTGTCGGTGTACGCCGCTCAAGTGTTCAGCCTGGAGGGATCCAGCACAGTTACCATTCAGTCGTCAGTAGCAGGAGATGTTTATACCTTTGATGTGAATCGGGACAACCGGCTGCTTTATCAGGAGAAGCCGCTGAAGAACTTTCCAGGCAGATATAGTGTTAGAGTGAAGGGCTCCTCCTGTGTGTCTGTGCAGGTGTGTATTTGCCTCTATTACTTCGGTTTCTGTTCTGCTCATGCTAATTCCCGTTGTTTTGCTCTACAATCACAGGTTGCGTGTTTCTACAACATCCCGACGCCCGTTAAAGTTGCCGGAACGCTAAGCGTTGACTCGAAGGTGACTGGAGATTGCCGGCTGCCTGGAGCCAGTCTCATGCTGAACTTCACCGTGAAGTAAGCACCGCTTATAAACCTTGTAGAGACACTTTAATGTCAAGTCGGAAGCAACTGTGTGCCACTTTGCTGTGTAAATTTGATATTATGGTCTTAAAGCAACTGCTTCCTTGTTCCTGGTGCTTTGATCCTCTATTCCCCTTCATTCAGATACAACGGCGCAAAACCAACTACTAACATGGTTCTGGTGGACATTAAACTCTTGTCGGGATTTACCGCAGACACGTCACTGGTTCGTCTCTGTTTTTAAGCTGACTTTGAGCTCCTTGAAGCGGCTTGAGTTGTTAATGATGGTCTTTCTTACAGCTTGGATCGTCACCAGAGTCATTTGCTCCATTAGTGCAGCGGGTCGATGCTGAAGATGATCACGTGCTTGTGTATCTGAAAGAGGTGAGACTAACGATGACTTTGTCTGTCTCATATTTGAAGATATTGCCATTTGATCCTGTTATTTTTGCTGTTCATTACTGTGAAGCTGATTTTGAAACCATCTGTATTTGCTCTTCATCCCTTCTGTCACGCAGCTTCCCAAAAGTGTCCCGATGAGCTACAGGCTACAGCTGAAACGGTTTCTTGCAGTGCAGAATCTCAAACCAGCAGTCATCAATGTGTATGACTACTATCAGACAAGTACGCTTCCATCGTTTATTCAAGCTTTGAGGGTAATTTCTTGCAGAAGATGATCGAGCTAACTTTCCCTCATTTCTTTTGCAGGTGATTCGTTTGAGACGACATACATGTCCCCCTGTCAATGACTGTGCTTCAGTACTTGCTGCAGGATACATGAATCAAATAAAACTCCTTTTAAAGACAAATCAGTGGTATTGGTGCATCTTTTGTTGAATACCTGAAAGTGATTGTGTGTGCAATATTAGTCCCAGACTAAAATGTAAGTCTGTGCTGTTTTAACTGAAAGACTTGCACTGACTGATCCTTTTTGTCTCAAGATGGACACCAGTAAAAAGTAGCACTTTTATATATGCATATGTGCACATTTATGAAAATTACTTAAATGTACTAATTGAACTATGGTCCAGTCCTGGCTTAGTTTAAGCCCTGTCTGTGAAATGGGGCCCAAAAGTGTAAAATGTTTCAAATGATTTACTTAACTGTCTAGTGTGTACACTGTTTTTGTATCACTTATTCAACCACTGACAGTGATCGGTTCATTCCACACTAAATTTGACTTGTTTTTTTTTTATTTTTTTTTATTTTCACTTTGCTTTTGAGTTCCTCTCAGCAGATTTACAGAAGTGACTCACAAAACTAAGAGTTATCCTTTTGAACACAGTAGAACTTGTGGCTTTGACTCATTTTACACTCATAGCAAGTTGTAAAAAATCTTTAAAAAAAAAAAAACACCCTTAGTTTTTTACACTCTCTTCTGTATTATGCATTTTTACTTTACAATGGCAGGTTTATGGCATATTCAAGTCAATTCACCCTTATACTCGCAGCACTTTACAGGCTGTTAAGGCAGCTTTACAGCGATACACGGGAAATGATTTGGTGATGCAAATGATGCTACAGTAAAGCAAAAAGTATAAAAGAAAATTACACACACAATAAAAACCATAAATTCTAATGTTTCTACTTTCAATACCATTACAGACCATCAACTGTTAATCATTAAAAACATTTTTTACAAATTAGTTTCCTGTAGTGTGTTGGGACATATTCCATTAGGATTTAGTGGGTTTAACAAGCCACCGATAGATGGCGATCAGTTACTAGTAGAGACCAACTTGGTGTGTCTGTATGTAAGGATGACGATGCCAGATGTAGATTAAACTTTGACCCATTTATTGGAAAAAATAAAAGGAAATTCAGTTTATGGTTACAGAGAAATGTATCGCTAAGAGGCTGAACCCTCACTGATAGAATGTTATTTGACTTTGACTTTCTGTGGAAACAGGGGAGACATGTCAAAAATTTGTTGTTAGAAATCACATTTTCATAAATGTGAACGCTGAAGGCTCTTTTGCCACTCAGTCCGGCTGAGGGGGCGTGTCCCGGCGGGAAAGTGACGTTAATGCATACATTTTGTGTCTCTCTCCTATCAGATACTCCCAATTCAGGTCTTGCTTGTCTTCACTAATGAGCTGATGAGCTGAATCAGGTGTGTTAGATGAAGAAGATGTGCTGGGGGTTTTCTGAGACCGGTATAAAAACTCCTGAAGCAGCTAGTTGATAGAAGTGGAAGAGAAGTAAACACTTGTAGATTGTAGCAGAAGCTTTGTGGGGTTTCTGAAAGGGATACTTATTTCACTTTTTGGATGATTGTTCTTCATGGCTGTGATGGAGATTTGTCTTTGGAAAAAGTTTATTTTAGCCCTTTTCTTCTTTGCTGTTGATGGACAGAGACCAGGGCTGTTTGCTGTTAATGAACCAAGGTTAGGGCCAGTTGCTGTTAATTGGCCGGGATTCGGGCCATCTGCAGTTGGACAAGAATCAGGGCCGTAAGTATTATTATTGACCATTGCTTTCTGTATATGTCCAGAGCAGATTCTTTATAGTTTAGTTTAAACCTAAATGTTTTCACAGGTTCTTCATGGTGACATTTCCTGCAGTGATTGAATCTGGCTCTGATGCCAAATTGTGTGCAAGTCTTCTGAAACCCAACGAGAGTCTCACAATGACCGTTTCTCTACTTGATGACAAAAACATGACAACTCAACTTGTGCAGCAGAGATCTCGGATGGAGTTTCACCAGTGTTTCAATTTCCAGGTCTGTTATGCTGCATATGGAACGTTTTTCTCTGGTCTAATGCACACTAACAATGCGTTGCTCTACAGGCTCCTCAAGTAGATGCTGAGTCGGTACAGAAACTGCAGGTGGTGGTTAAAGGGAGGTCCTTCAAAATGACCGAAGAGAGGAAAGTGATGTTCAGACAGTACCTGCCTTTGACCTTCATTCAAACAGACAAACCCATCTACAATCCAGGACAAACAGGTGAGCTGTGAATGACCCATTCAGAACTTGATGCACTTCAGTGTGTAGAAAGTCCGTTTTGTAAACTGTCCATTCTCATTTTGCAGTGAATTTCAGAGTCGTGACCATGGATGCCAAATTTGTTCCTCTTGATCAAATGGTAAAACCTTATCTGTCTCATCTTTCAGTGATTCATGACACTTTACATGCCTAATTGCTCTGTTTGTCTTTACAGTACAGTGTGGTGGCAGTGGAGGTGAGCTTTTGCTCCCATGCAAGTCTTTGGATGTGCGTATTATGTAAGTTCTTTGTGCGCTTACGTTCACTTTACTCCCACAATAGGACAATCACGGAAACCGCATTGGTCAGTGGACAAATATTTCGTCAACGAGGTGGATATTGGAGCTTTCTCATCAGTTAAATCCAGAAGCTCAGGTCGGGATGTACACACTGAGAGCTTTTATTGGTGACCGAATTATCTCGCAGGTTTTTGAGGTGAAAAAATATGGTAAGTTCATGCAAATATGATGTGCAAGAGGTATCCCTGACTCCAGATCTGAGTTCCTAATTTAAAGAACTTGTTTCTGGTTTAGTTTTGCCCAAGTTTGATGTCACCGTAGCTGCGCCACAGATGCAAAGTGTTGGAGATGTAGAACTGAAAGTTGAGGCTTGTGCCAAGTAAGAGCTTTTCTCTTCTTGATTTTTGTTGTCTTTTGGATGGTTCGTTCTTGATCTTGTACCTTATGTTTTCCTAGGTACACGTATGGGCAACCTGTACCTGGTCAAACGTTGGTGGAAGTGTGCCGTGAGCCGTTTCCATACGCCGTGGTTCCAGGCTTGACTCGTCTGTGCTTTAATAAAACCACTAAGGTTTGTGACTGCTGAACAGAAGGTTTTGTCTTGCTGATGTGTTGACTTTGTAACCTACCAATCTTTTTTGTTACCAGATGAATGACACGGGCTGTGCCTCCCTTATCTTCAGTACATCAGTGTTTTTCAACACCAAATTTGAGAGTAACCTGCAAGATACGTTTCTTGTAAATGTAAATGTCACCGAGGAGGGAACAGGTGAGCTACTGGCTAATTTTGAAACCAATGTCTGTGTTTGGTGTCTTCATGTTTGTGGCATTTCTCTTTTCAGATGTGGTCATGCTAAAATCCACAACCGTGTCCATTACTTTTGAAGTAGGCAAGGTCACGTTTGTGGACCTCCCAGAGTTTTTTGACTACAGGTCAACGATTAATGCAAAGGCACGTAAAGGTTCATCTGTTATTAAATGTTTCTCCTTGGTTCCATTTCCTAAACTTTTATCTTTCTCATCAGATCTTGGCATCTTATTTCAATGGGACGCCAATCGCAAGCAAGGCAGTCTATCTCCTGGATGGCAGCCAATGGCCAAACAAACTGCTGTTGAATCTGACTACAAACCAGAATGGACTGGCTGTGTTCTCCCTCGACACTGCTACTTTTCCTGAAGTTAATCTGAATCTGGTGGTATGGCTTGTCCCTCCTTTTATTTTGAGTAAAGTCTCTTGCAAGAAGCCAATTTTATTCATTTGTTCCCCAGGCAAGTGCAACTCCACAGGTTGTTTATGGTTATAAATCGCCATACTTCAGTACAGAAACGAGGGTGATTCCGCTGCTTCAAGCTGCTATTCCCATCAGTCCAACATTTAGTGAACTGACTATAGAGAAGCTTGAGCAGCCACTGAGATGTGGCGCTGCATATCCAGTGACTGTCAAGTATTCCTTTGTTGGAGAGACTGGCGACTACAGTGTTGACATCATTTATATGGTATATAGATATTCATTGTGGTTTTGATGGTCTGTTTGCCTGGCACCTTTTGTACACCAGTCTGGCTTTCTGTCCTCTGTCAGGTCTTGTCCAGAGGAGTGATCGTTCTGCATGGGTTTGAGAAGGTTCAAGCAAAGGATTCTGATACGGTCACGAGCGGCACTGTGTCATTTCAGCTGTCTGTCGGTGTCATTATGGCTCCAGTAGTGCAGGTTTTAGCCTTCTGTGCTCTGCCCAGTGAGAACGTAGTGGCCGCAAATGTGGCTTTTGACACGGAAACCTGTTTCTCAAACCAGGTATTTGGACATCTTGCATCTTTTCATGTGGGCAGCTGTGACATGTCCTTCACGTTGTGAGCTTGTTCTTGTTCCAGGTGTCTCTGCGGTTCTCTCCGGCTACAGCCGTTCCTGGTGAGGGAAATGTTTTGACTGTCTCTGCTCAAGCAGGTTCCCTGTGTGGCCTCAGCGCTGTTGATCAGAGTGTCCTGATCATGGAGTCAGGAAGACGTCTGAGTGCTGAAGCGGTATCTATGTGCAACTAATCAGTTCTTGAAGCAATGTTTTAATGAGTTTCATATGACTAGAATAACACACACGTGTTATGGCTGATTTCTTCACTTTGCTTTTTGCGGTGGCACTGTTTATGTGGGCTCTTAAGTTTAGTCCTCTTACCCTATGACTCTATTTTGAGTCTGTTATATTAACTATACAAGCACTCACAGTGATTTACTTGTTTCAAGACGACACATTTTATTTTTTTTTTTTTCTCCCTGCTGTTTATAGGTGTTCAACTTGCTCCCAGTGCAATCACTATCAGATTATCCTTTGGGTGTTGAGGATGAACAGGAGTGCCTGAATGTTCGACCGCGTCGAGCTGTTCCTACAGACCAAGCTTATGAAACCTTCAAGGTAGAAATTGGTTTGCAATCAGTCACCAAATACTCCCTGAATTCACAGTCCTTTCTGACCTGTTGTTCTGACAGGGCATGGGGATGAAGATTGCAACCAATTTGCCTGTCCGAGAACCGCAATGCCTGACGTACAGAGGCCTGAATTACTATCGCAACTTCCGTGATGGTGCGTCTCAGGTTCTCAATCTAAAATTTGCCACGTGACTTGTTGGTTCAATCAGTTTTGCTGTAGCTGGTAGTGATCAAAGCCGCAGGAGTTTTCAAAGATTTGCAGTGTCTGTTACCGAATGTTTACATGACTCGATATTAATAGATTTTCTCTTGGTTTCAGTGATATTTTTCCGTCAGCCTGTTGCCTTTGCGATGGCTGAAATGGCTCCTGCTGCAGTTGCAGAAAGTGCTGGAGGCGAGAGCAGTTCCTCTTTTGATGTGACCGTTAGGACTTACTTTCCAGAAACGTGGATCTGGCAACTCTCTCAAGTGGGGTTAGTGGCTCTGTTCTGCCCTTTTCAGCAGTTGATGCCATTTAACATTGTTGTACTCCTGTTCTCTTCACTTCTACTTCTGGTGTCCTTTCTTCAGAGACTCTGGATCCACACAAGTTCCTCTCAAGGTTCCTGACACAATCACAACGTGGGAGACCGAAGCCTTCTGTCTGTCCTCCAAAGGTCTCGGTCTGGCTCCTCCTGCTCTGCTGACGGCCTTCCAGCCGTTCTTCCTGGAGCTTTCCCTGCCTTACTCCATCGTCCGCGGGGAGACTTTTGAGCTGAAGGCCACTGTCTTCAACTATCTGTCCAAATGCATTATGGTCTGGTTTCACCATTTTTGAGATGATGGATCCATAGAGAGTAGATATCAGTTTCTTTGCTTAATGTGCAATGTTGTTCATTGGCAGGTTAAAGTGACTCCAGCGCCATCCTCAAGCTTCACTCTTAGGTCACTTAGTGATGCGTATTCATCCTGTCTCTGTGCCAATGCGAGGAAGACCTTTAAATGGGTTTTCACAGCTTCTGTTCTCGGTCTGCTTTAGACAATTTTCCAAGTTGAGCTGTATGTGAAGTGTTGCTGACTTTGTATATACTGTAGGAACAGTCAATGTGACAGTCAGCGCTCAGGCCGAACAATCCCAGTCTCTGTGCGGTAATGAGGTTGTGACCGTGCCGACGAGAGGACGTGTTGACATGGTCACTCGAAGTCTGCTTGTTCTGGTAAGTGTTGAGCAGCCTTCTGGGGTTTGACAGGGTTCATTGTGCTTTTATTGATGTGGCTTTGTTTTTGTAGGCTGAAGGAGTAGAAAGGACAATCACGGAGAGTCGGTTACTGTGTCCAAAAGGTTTGTGTGTTTGTTTGCACTCAGGGTCTCCCACCAAATGGTAGCATGTGCGCGGTTTTTATAGATGAGGATGATTGAAATATTGTCCGGATGCGCACAGAAGTTCGCTTTCATGTTGACTTTGAACTTTAATGTATTATTGCGTGGTGGCGGTGGCGTAATGCAGAATCTACCTATAGTGATAAATCCATGCAGTGGTTAATCTATAAAAAAAAAAAAATCCCCTTTTTCAAATCGAGCCTTTCTCAGATGCCTGTCAGTGTGCCGTCACACCGACAGAGGCCGCTCCCACGATAGTTGATTGACATGAGCTCTTACCTTAGACCAGCTGTCACAGTCCAGTAACTTTCCTTGTTTTAATGCCAGAGCAGGAATGTAAGTTAGACAAGAATATCTCCAATTGAGCGATTGAGGTGTTGTGGTGCTGGATGTAGTAATAAACATAGTGGTTGTCATTTACTCCCAACATCCGAGCTGCTAAACATGCAGTAGATTACGTTTGTTTGTGAAGGGAATGCACCTCCCAATCTACATGTATCCGACTATGTTTGCACGAATCATTCATGATCCAGCTTCACTTACAGCAGAAGCAAGCGTTTTATAAATCTTTGTGGTTGCTTTTCCTTATAACATGGTAGTTAGGAAGTTTAGCGGCTAATGTAAAAAAAAAAAAAAAAAAAGGGGTGGGCAGAGCTCATTTGCATTTAAAGGAACAACCCCTTAGAATGAAATTTTTGCGGAGCTGATTTTGGCAAGGTAAAAAGGGTGTTTTACAAAACCATTGAGTTTATCAAAGTATATTAGACTTTTCATTAAGACCCTAAGGAATCATATCAACTTGTGGAAAATGGGCATCTGATGACCCCTTTAAGGTCAGCAAACACCAATATCTTTCTTGGTACAATTTAGCATTTCAAGTTGACTAAACTTATTTTAATTGACTGAATTCAATTTTAAGGCAGCAGGGTAACAAATTATTTTAAGCAACTCGTCAAATTGTTTTTTTACAATGTAGTTCTCCGTGCATTTATTTTATTTATTTGATCCACAGGAAACATCGTTTCGGAAGACGTGACACTCAATTTTCCAAGAAATGTGATCCAGGGATCGGCCAAATGCTCAGTTTCAGTCATTGGTAAAGTGGTTAATGGAGAAACTGTCACAGTAGGGCTGCACGTTAAAGCATTTCCCTCTCGATTAAGCATAATCATTTGCCACTGGTTTCATCCTGAGAACTTTCTTATTTCAACATTTGTTGTCTTGCACTGGTAACAAGTCTCCAGGACACTTTCATGTTTGTGGTTGCCAAACGTCAAGAGTTTAAATCCTCCAATTCTCATTAATGTACATTGACTGTCAACCAGCCTCCCCCTTTCACATGGTTATTTGCTGCGACTAAATCTGCAATCAAACCAATTAATCTAAATCTGGAATGTCTGTGGTTCCTGAATACACGCACTTGTGCAACTTCTGTTCCAAACCTTTACGTTTGTTCAAAAAAAACACGAACCTGATTTGGAATTGGAGTGGTGTATAAAATCTATTCATATGATGGGCTAAATCTACTACATAAAGGATGAGGTTAATGTTCTCACTGAGTGCAATGATGTGGGAATACCTCAAATGATTTTTATAAATCTAACAAGGCTGTTATCAGACACTGCTATTCAGCAGAGTACTGTTTATGATGGGTTTTTGGCCTGGACTTTGGTTTCTCTTCCTCTCATAGGGGACATAATGGGGCGTGCGCTAAAGAATCTTGATAGCTTATTGCGGATGCCTTCTGGCTGTGGCGAGCAGAATATGATAGTTCTTGCTCCCAATATTTACATCCTGCGGTATCTGGAAGTCACGGCACAGCTTACCGCAACAATCCGAGCGACCGCCATTGGTTACCTTCAGAGTGGTACGAACAACCAATTAGAGTATTGAGACTAAATCAAGTCCTGTTCATTGGGCGTGCTTCAGCCTGTCTAATCATTCCTGACCAAATTCCCATGTGGCTTTTGACCTGAACAGGATACCAAGGACAGCTGAACTACAGGCACAGTGATGGTTCGTACAGCACATTTGGTTATGATGCATCCAATACATGGTGAGTTTCCTGTTGTTATTCTAGTCTCGAATACTGTTGAAGCAGTTCACATTGTAACAACACTTTCTCCATGACCAGGTTGACTGCCTTCGTCCTGAGGTCTTTTGGCCTTGCGAGGAACTTCATTTACATTGATCCAAATGTCCTTCAGAGTGCAAAGAACTGGTTGATAAGCACACAGGGTTCAGATGGCTGTTTTATGCAGCAGGGAACTCTGTACCACAGTGACATGAAGGTATGTCGCATTTCTTCAAATGCATCATAACCGATCTGCACTGGGGAAAAAAAAAAAATAAAAATCTGTTGGATTAACATAAAAAAAAATATGTACATCGGTTGCGTGTATTTTTATGTTCTCTCAACATAATTTATCTCCGTTTATGTTACGTAACTTGTGTTTGTCAAATGAACATGGGGTTTTTTTTTTGTTTTTTTTAAATGATGTTTTTATGCTTTTTATGCCATGTTACCTTGTTGATTTAACATGGGTTTTTTTTTTTAAATTAAAGCTTTGTCCACCATATGCAGTAGTGCTTCAATAAATTACATAAAACTATGATGTACAATAAATCCGGATAAAACTAATAACAAACTAATAAAAACTTTG